>JASANB010001230.1:0-41303 GCA_030248155.1 Sabatieria punctata
TAAAACCGGTTTTGGAGTTATGACCTTCTAAACTTTGATCCACAAAGGTGCGGTTTTATTATGGAGCGATGTGCAGATCGGCTCATCAAGCTTTGTCGGCTTCGTTCAGACTAGGTTTTATTCATACATTCAAAAGCAGTATGTCAACTGAAAGTGCGTTTTCTGAGCTACAGAATCACGGGAACGTTTGCGGCTGAGAGCTTGTTTATAACTTGACTAACAGCATGAGGCTCAGTATCCCAAAAAATCGATAAAATCGACGATTGCGTAAAGTGCTGTACCCTCGCGAGTATTGACTGTGTAAAGGCAATATTTGGGCGATTAAGGAATGTAAGGTACTGTTAGATTGGACAAAAGCCAGCGCTTTCTACCAGCACGATAATTTTGATTTAGATGTAGATGGCAGCTGCAACGGTTACAAAACGCCGTTTTTTCGAGTTTCTGCTTTGCGCTGGCAGCGGCTGCAAGCTAGACATGGGCAATTGGTGTCATATGAATGCCAGCGAAAAATATCATCTAGTGAGGTGGCGTGCTCTTGTTAATTCGGCTTGGTTTGCTTTCAGTGAAATAAAATGTGCGAGGGTGTCGACCGTCTTGTGTACTAGCATAGGGAAAATTTCGAAAAAAGTAGTTGCTATGCGCTGGCTCAGGAACGAATCAATATTGCTGAAAATTGTTCCTAGGGTAAATCATACCTGAAATTTTCATTTCTGATGTGTGCTTGCTGAAACAACAAGCCGTTTTCGAGTTATTCCATTTTTTAAATAAAAATTTCATCTCGCCATAAAACAATTTTAAAATCATAATTTTTTTAAAATTGATATTTACAAAGCAAGAACAAACCCTAAACTTATTAATAAAAGCAAAAAACCGCAACCGAATCGATTAGAAATCACGCCAGAATTTTCACAATGTAAAAACCGAAAACACGCACGCGCTTCATAAGGCGTTTTCGATTCCGCAGCACGGCCTTCTTTGCCCACACCTACATTAATTTCGGTTTGGGATCAGTTCCTGATTCCCCACCAGCTACACCTGATCCTTTTGGCGAACATAGATAGATCGATTTCGATTGTCGGAAAAAAGCGCCATGTGGCAGATAACGGGTAGGATGATGATAGGATATTACATTACTTACTCTACTGCTACCACTAACTACTAGGCGCGAATTCGTAGTAATTGTCGTTTTGTTTCTATTGTAAAGTTACTTACTTTCCTTATCCCTTCTGGACTTTGGCATAACGACAACCTCTCAGATAGCACTGCACTTCAGCTGCTATGTAGGTAGAAAGAAGGAAGAGGAATGGTTGGTTGTTGGTTGGCTTTGCAAAACGTAAAATTTCTCCAATCGTCGGTGATTCCCGGCCCATTCCCCCCACCCGGCGCTGCCGCGGCGGCTTACTGTAATATTGTTGCATGTGAAACAACACAAAGCGCGCGAAGTTTTAAAACGACTTCACAGAGAAGTGGTAGTAAAAGCACTAAAACATAACAGTTAAAATCTCCAAGTAGTTGCAATTTTTATAAATACCGATACCTGGTATGCCAATTATTTTCGGAATACCTGCCTGCAAGTGCAAACATCCCTCCCCTTTGCTGTCATCAGGTGAGGTGCAACGGCAGCTCCAGTTCGGTTCCCATTTACATATTTACCGTCACCGACTTTTGGAGGCCTGGGTTGGGTCTGGGCCTGACAATTTTCCAAATATAAAAGTACCCCTAGCCTAGAGACGCATCAGTACAGGGCAAAGCACGCTCCTGAGGGCCTGTTTTCCAAATAGAAAAATACCCCTAGAAGGGACGCATCAGTATAGGCACGCTCTGGAGGGCCTGTTTTCCAAACATAAAAGTACCCCTAGGGGACGCATCGGTATAGGAGCGCTCCGGAGGGCCTGTTTTAAAAACATAAAAATACCCCTAGAGGGACCCATCAGTATAGGCACGCTCCGGAGGGCCTGTTTTAGAAACATAAAAGAACTCCTAGAGACGCATTTTCCAAATATAAAATCATTTCTGACCTCTCAAAAATCTCGGCGGAGGGGAAGAAAAATATATTTTCACACGAAACATAGAGCAGATAGCCCATACCGTAATCCGGCTGCGGCGGCGTTGAGTGGGGGGAATGGGCCTCCCCCTTTTTGATTATTTATTTTGTCGCCCAAGCAAGATAACATGTTAATTAGAGTGCGAACAATACCTAAAAAACCCAATACCCCAATACCCAATACCAATACCTGAGACCCCCAATACCCCAATACCCAATACCCAATACCCAATACTTGCGTTGCTGGGCCAAAAAAATTCATTTCAGTGGACAGGCACATTCTAATTGTGTGCACAAGATTTTTGGCACTGCAATTATAATTTTTAAGAGGCTGGTTGAGCCGCTGCCCAAGCAGGGCGAGAAAATTTTGAAAAATTTACTTTCAGAAAGCATTTAGAAGCCGTTTCAGGCGTAAACTTAGCATAAATTAATGGTTGTGGTACATACGTACATCGTAATTCAGTCGTGTTTCCTACTTCCGGCGATTTTGTCCTAGCTCAGCCGGAATTTGTGCACACCACCGCAATAGCCATGGGTACTGTGCTAGTACATTATGGTGACATTAGAACTGTCACCATTTTTATTTTAGTTAAGAACAGAGAAATTAATTACTGGTGTGTAGCGCTTAGAAAATCGTACACTTTAGGAAATTCTACTAACGTTTAGTTGATTAGGCCGTCCATAAATGACGACATTCCAGAGGGGGAGGGGCTGAGCCGAAATGCGACGCTTTTTTGGGAATTTTAGGGAGCTTTGATTGTATTGTTTTCAATTTAAGTACTTTCCGTCAGAGGTTTCTACAATGCAGAAAAGCTTCTCAGAGTGGTTGTAGGGATCTATTCTATTGATTGCGCAGTATGCTAACAAGAAAACATGACAGTTCTGTATGTACTGCACTTTTATTGGGGGAGGGTAAACCGAAAACGATGTCGTCTATGGGGGAGGGATCCCCTAGAAACGACGCAAGGCGATTTTGGTGGGGGCTCCGAAAAATCGGGATTTTGGAACGACGTCATTTATGGACGGCTCCTTAACGCGAAAACAGCTTACTAAACCGAATCATTTTTTCAGATCAATTTTTCGGGTCAACATCGATTTTTCTCTATTTTTAATTGCCCAATTTAGTATTGGGTATTGGGGGGTAAAAACCCCAATACCCAATACCCAATACCCAATACCTGGAAAACACCCCAATACACCCAATACCCAATACCCAATACCCAATACCAGTTCGCACTCTAATGTTAATGTTAGTAACTGAACTGGGCAGAAAGAGTGTTAGTGGGCATGGGTATCAGGATGCACAATGTCTAAAAAGAACGGTGCATCTTTTACTGAAACAGGAGGAAGCCCGAAAGATCAATTTGTTTAGTTTCCCCGTGAAAATGGTCAAATTTCTAGATTCTACAATAGCGTTAGGTAAGGAATTCCAGGTTCGCATCACCATCATCGAGAAAAAGTGCTTTCGACAGTCCAAATTTTTATCCAAAGAAGGAGGAGACAGTTTCTGACTCTTAGAGTAGTGCAAAGGAGAGGTCTTTGGAAAAAGTCGTCAAAAGACAGATCGATCAAGCCATAAACTATTTTATAAACGAATTGCAAATCAACCACGCGCATGCGGTACTCGAGTGTTTCAAGAGTTAGATTCAAATATAAAATGATATTCTGGGGAAATTAACAGTTAGTTTATTATTTTATTATGTATCAGTTCAATACATAATCTAAAGGTTTTCAGCATTTTTGAGCAACATCACTTCCTAAGTGCCTTCGCCAAAAAGGGGGTGTAAGTAAACCCACCATACAACCAGAAATCACTATTTTGCCTTTTATGAACTACAAAATAGAAAGCAGAGCATAAAATATTACAAAACAAAGTGAGGTCAGTATAAAGAGGTGACAAAGTCTAAATAGGTTTTTGTTCTAAGTCGTTAGTGCCTCTAATATTTACGCATTTCCTTACATTCTCACCACAAGGAAATAATTGAAAATATAATTGAAATTCCAGGCGAATTTCAATAAATTACAATTAAATTATGGCCCAACTTTTGAATTTCAATTAAATTAAAATAATTGAATAGAAATTAAAAACGGGCCAATTATTCGAATTTCAGTTACAATTAAATTAATTTTTTACATCACTACCAGGAAGTACTGTAATTTTAATATATTAATATTAAAATAAAACTATTATTAATAGTGCCATTTTAATAGTATTATATTTATATTAATATTAAAATAGAGAGCCTACTATTATACTAAATTAAATTAAAAATACAAAGAGGGGCTGAATATTAAAATATATTTTTAATAGTATTGTCATAACCCCTACTGTTGGTGGTTCCTGGGGTTAGACAGAATAAAGCTGGGCTGGACGGTGGACGCTGCGGCAGGTGAAGAAGAGGTGGTTTTTGATAAAAAGTTGAATTTGGTGATTTTGTTGAAAGTTGAAATAAAACGTGTTGCCGAGAAGGGAGTGGTGAGAAAAGAAAATAGTGTAGGTCGACGCCCTCTCCGTTGATCAAGTCAGCCGGTAGAGAGCCGGGAAGAGTAGCAAATAGTATCAATTTCGCACTAAGTGACTACCCGTGAAAAGGCGACAAGTTACCACACTACAGGCGGTCGACAGGACGAGGCACTCACTGCAGGAGGCTTGTTCTCGCTCCTCGAAGTCGCGTTGGGGCAGCTAGGCGGGCCTTGTTTGCGCTGTGAATCCAGTTCAACAGACAAGTCTTTTATATACAGCCGCACACTAGTCTTACTAATTCAAAAGAATAAAGTACAGGGTGAGTTGGAGAAAATGAATACAGAGAGCGCCATCTTGGATCACTATCACCCTATCACCGAGCTTCTCGCCCTCCGAAACTCCGCCCCCGACCAATCAGCTGCGCGCCTCCTCCTCGTTCTTTGGTTCTTATTGGCCGGTCAGTGAGGCCATGTTGGTTTGCCTGCCAGCTGCCAGCGAACGGGTCCCGGCGCGAACACTCCGCTCTCCCTGCATGGCCGATGAGCGCGAATACGGTAGGATTTGGATAGGGTTCTGCACACGACTCCCCCTCTGGTCGGCGACGTCCTCGGCGCCAGGGCCGCTCTCCAGAAATAGTAGTGAAGACGTTAGTAACAGGTGTTAGTAGAAAGACGAGTTGTAGTCAGGGAGGGCCGGGGGCACTGGTGCCCGGACCTCCAGATGGCGGCGGAGGGGCGAACGTCACCTCCACGAACTGATGCACACCAGCGATGTAGCGTCCGTCCTTCAAGGGGACTGTCGATCCGGAGCGGCTTCCTCGCGCCGCCGTGATCTCCCTGGAGTCTCGTCTAGAAGCCACTAGGTGAAACGGCTGGATCAGCTCCTGTTGAACCAGCTGGTGTCCTGTGCGTCTCCAGCGCGGATCCGATTCCACATCCGGGTAGGGGTCCCACAGCGAGAGCGTGCCAGCAGCGATGTTAGCCCGGATTCGCCTCATGATGTTGTCCGGGACGGTCAGCTGGGCCGGCACCGGCGGAGTGATCTGGTGGGCGTACCAGTCCGTCGGATTGGCAGCAGAGCAATAGAAATCGACGGGTTGGAACCGTCGGACGAGGTATCCCGGGACCAGCGTACTCCATGGCGGAGCTCCTCGGTCGGTGCGGTAGCACCCCAGCGTCGGAATGAATCGTTGCAGTCGGAAGTGCCGGTAAGACTGCTGATGCCGAGCGTGTCCTACCTGTGGGCGGATTTGGTGGAACATCGTCTGGCCCGAATCGTTGTAGCTGCCGTCCTCATTGTGATGACCGACTCCCTGGTACGGCTGTTCGATCACAAAGTAGGCCGTATTGTTGGTGAGCTCCTGCAGCATCCGTCGTTCCTCATAGGACAGAGGCTGCGGCGCGCGGTTGGTGATGTAGGGAAGCAAGTTGGCGTCCTGAGAACTTTTGTGGTCCCGGAGGTTGTGCTCCGCTCGTAGCTGCATCACTCGATGAAAGAGCCGCAGTTGGTGCAAGTACCAACAGAACAGCTCAGCTAGCACCCCGACGATGATGATCGTAGTGACTCCTGGTGGAGGTGGTGGGTCGGGAGGAACGAAGTGATGATGTGCCGCAAAGGCAGTGACAGCCGCTCCCAACACCGGGTGTTCCAGCAGAGTGAGAATCATCCTCGGTCCCAGGCCCATCAGGTAGAGCCGAGCGAGTCCCAGCGGGTGGGTGAAGGGGTCGCTGACCACCAACTGGATCATTGCCAGCTGGAACTTCTCGTAGCGCCTCCAGGTGATCTCCGTACCGTTCGGCTTGGACGGCAAGCCCCAGGCTACCGGCGCCAGACTGATCGGCTGTCGTCCGTTTGCATAGCAGACCTCCGGCAACAGAGTTTGCAGTAAGGCTGCTGACGGCATGGCGTCCTGAAGGAACGTCGTGACGTGGAAGGGTAGCCGTCGCAGTGCTTGTCTGACTGGTCTCTCCTCCCCGGTATCGATTTCCATGTAGGCTACCTGGCAGTCACCAATTTCGTCCTCCGTGAGACTGAACGCTTCGTTCCGTTCTAGCAGAAAGGTGAGTAAGTCCCGTCGTATCTGCGGGGGCAGATCATCGAACAGGAGCAAGCCGGCCATGGTCAGTTTCCGTTCTTCCGGCTCAGTGACAATACGGGTGATAGCTGCTTCCACCGCCTCCACCTCCTCGGCGGTCAAACCACCCAGGGGGCGGGCTGTCCCCGGTACCGGTGGCCGTGGCTCGTCGACTGCAGCAATTATTTGTTGTACAGTGGCTTCTGCTCTCTGGCGGCTCTCTTCCGCTGCAGCGTCCTTGGGTGTAGCGTGTTCTACCAACTTGCCGATTTCCGTCCCCGCGTCCACGGTGATGACGCTGTCCATCTGGTTGGCCACTGTGACCAGTATTGACTGGTCGGTGTAATGTTCCGTCCGATACTGCACCTTCAATTCGACCTCTGTCTCCGAGGCAGGGATGAAGTAGTAATGTTTTTCGTCCAATGTCACTCCCTCGGCGCTGCCAGTGACCGTCTCTACGCAATTTGGTTGAATTTCCCGTGCTGATAACATGTGCACGGGGATGGCTCCCTCTGGAGTAGTGCAGTTGGAGATATTCAGCACCGGGGTAGAATCTTCTTCCCCGGCGGGCGTACACGGCTGGGCCGTCTCGGACATTTCTTCAGTCTTCTCTGCAGGAGCCGGACCAATTTCTGGCAGCGGTTGTCCTTCCACTAGCTGGGACAGCAGTGTTACTAGCAGGTGTGGAAAGACTTTGATTCCTGGCAGCCCTACCAGCAAGGGGTAGGGGCACTTCATGTCTACCACGAATCGCATCTTAGCCTGGTGACCTTGATACAAGAGAGTGGTGTCCACCACATGTCGGCTCTCCCTTCCTCCTCCAGTGAATCCTTTCAACCACACTGCGCGCGCTCCGTGCAAGGTGGTTTTCACTCCTCGAGTTTTTCCTTCCTTCAGGATAGCGCGGAGGCCTTCTCTCCCACACAAGTTGGTCACTGCTCCAGTGTCGATGAGGGCAGGCACTTCCTCAGGTCCGATGTTTACTTTTAGCAATCGTAGAGGGATTGCCTCCGACTGTTTGAGCGCAGGGTTAGCAGGTTTCAGCTCCGTTGGTCGAACGGGGTTGATTTCGACTACCCCCACCTCCGCCTCTTCGTCATCTGGTTGAAGGTCCTCAAACTCCTCAAGTTCTTCTCCGTCGATACTGCCTTCCACTAGGTTGACTCTTCCCCTGTAAACGTCCATAGCTCTTTCATAGGCAGCGTCATTTACTGCCTTGTCTTTCTCTGGTGGGTTCTTCTTAACCCACTTGGCCCATGCCTCTCGAGTCCACGTCTGAGTTTCTGGCAGCGTCTTCACTCCTCCGCGCGTATATCCTTCCGGTGGCCTCCGGCGGACTTTGGGGGTCGGATTCATGCCAGCAGGTTCGGGAGCCCGTCCTGGTCGAACGGGGGCTCGAGTTGGAGGCTGGGTCCTAAGAGGAGCACATCGCACGGGGTTGACTCGCGCTGGTCTGGGACCTCTGTCCACTTCGATGGGTTCGAAGCGTTGCATGGCCCGACAGGCGTCGGCCAAGTTGAAACAGTGTTGCTCTATGTTGTGTTCTCTGGCCTTCTGGCGCAGATCCGGGGTTAGTCCTTGGAAGAACATCAGCAACTGCCACTCGGTCAGATTTCCTTCTGGTTCAGCATAGTGAAGGCGCAATGATTTGCGTTCTATCTCCTTGCAATACTCGTCCAATGACAGGTTGCCTTGCGTGGTTCGTAGCAACTCGGTCTTCACTTCCAAAGCTCTCTCCCGGGGCAGAAACCGATCGACCAGCAGTGTTCGTACTTGAGCGTACGTCCTTCTCTCGGTCAGTGGCACAGTGTCTATTGCAGCGCGCACGGCCTTAGGCACTGCACTTTTGACCAGGGCCACCTTCGCCTCGTCCTCCATTACTTTGGCGAAAACGAAGTATTCCTCCAGATCGTTGAGGAATTGCCGAACGTCCTCCACATCCTGGTCAAATTTTGGCAGCTTCAAGGAACGTAGGTAAAAGGGTTCCCTGCGTTGGTCAGCCGCCCGAAGTTCGATGTTGTGGAGAGTGTCCTCGGCCCGGTTCAACAAGTTGGCCATTAGTTGTTGGCGTTCCGCTATGTCATCCTGGGCCTCTACGTACCCTGACACAACGCGGTCGTCCCGGGGCGCCACTCTTCTGGTAGCGGCGCCTTCCCTGGTCTGGAGATTCTGCCAGTTGGCGGTGTGTTGCAGATGTTGTAATCCTGCGGTGGTCAGTTCGCATATTCGTTCCTCCGCTCGGTCCTCGCCCTGTCTGGTGTCTCTGGCTGCCTGCCGCACCTGATGGAGGTAGGTGTCACGTAACGCCTCCAACTCATGTGAGGTGTAATGAAGTGATTGGGTGCGCAGTGCTTCCTCGGCTCGAGTTAGCGCCGGTTCCAACTGTCTGCTCCGACGGTTCAGGTCATAGTCTCGTGACAGAGTTTCCTCCGTCTCTCGCATGCGTATCCCCGGATCAGGCTGGTCCTGTGGCGATCGCGGTCGGCCCGGGGCGGCTTCCTCAGAGGCCGGCCGAGACAGAATTTGAACGTCTCCTGGACGTAGAGGGCGTCGGACAGGTTGGTTGGCCAAAGCAAGAGGTGCCTCGGTGGGTAATTCTCTCCCTTCTGGACTGATCGACCGAGACGGTGTCGGGTCCCAACGGGGGTCAGCCCGATGAATTCGGCGAAGGTACTGCCGATACCTCTGTAGTTCCAGCTCTTGTTCTGCCAGCTGGGCTTCAGAATTCCGAAGACGCATCCCATCTCCTGGTGCCACTTGATGGATATTCTCCGCGGTAGTAGTGAGTGGTCCAGGTCGTTCGGTTCGACCGGAGTTGGTTACGCCAGAGGCCGGATTAGTCGCTCTTGGCCTTCTAGTCTGAGTCCGGCCGGTCTGGGTCGTTGTCGCTCTGGTAGCCGAAACTTTAGAGCGCTCAGCGTTGCGGCCAGTAGAACTGGCTGCGGGCCATGTAGCCACCTCCGACAGTGTCGCTACTTCCTCCTCTGGATACTCACTGAGGTAGTCGGGCTGTCCGTGGTAGGGTGCCATCTCATGGCTATGAACAGCCACCTGCCCAGGTGTAGCCGTTGGGTGGTAGGAGCTGATCTCGGCGTGAGCCGCAGCATGAGTGCAAGCAGGGTCCTGCCAGTGGTTACAATCATCGGCCTGCAGAGCCTGTTCCACTCGAGCGTCCACTGGGGTGGTCAACAGTCTCGGCGTCAGGTCGCCTCTCTGGTCCATTTGATCTTCTCGCCACCAGCGTAGACGATCCTGGTACAGGTCAGCATTACTTGGCAAAAAATCGTCCCACACTGGCAAGGGTTGGTGAAACCGATTTAGCAACCATTCCCTGGGCGGCTGCGCCTGTCCTTGTTTGTCCGGGCCAAGCCACTGCCTGAGGTCTGAATACTGGCCAAGGGTGATGGGCTCCTCCTGGATTGCTCTGTCGACATGATGCCAAGTTACCGCCCGATGTTCCTCTCGCGCCAGTTGTTCTCCGTCTTGTCTGTCGGTTCTCTCGAGAACAGCCGCCACCTCCTCTGTCCTGCGGGGCCTTCTGTGAAAGTCGTTCTGTCCCCGCTCCTCTCGTTCCTGTGCAGGGTCTGGCGCAGCGACCTGTCCCAGCGGTCTGGAGAAATCCACCTGGCGATACCACTCAGGGGCTTGCTCCTGCCATCTGCATGGCAGCTCATCCACAGGCTCCACCGGCATCGTTCCCGGCCGCATCCACTGCAAGTCTCGGCGCTTCCTTGGCATCCTGGTGAAGACAGGGTCCCCATACTCATCCACTTCATAGCGTGGGGGATGGTAGGTACCAGCGTTCATGTCGATAGGAATGTTGGATGCTCCCGAAAAATCTGCTGGTGGCGCCGGCCGTGGTACATTACTGGGCAGTGGCCCAGATGATTCCTCCTCAGACGGGGCAGTAGGTTGACGCCTCGACTCCCCTCGTCTTGATTCTTGTTTGTTATCTGACTCCCCCTCTGGACCGACGTCAGTGGAGTGACGGGAGCGGACTGATGGAGTGGTCACTCTCTCACTCTCCCTCTGCTCTGCCAGCTGAGCATATGTCTCACACATATACTCTCTCAGACGTTTTTGTTCCTCCTTGGCCCTCTGGCGAATACCCTGCATTCGTTGTTCTACCATTTGATCGACAAGATCCTGCACTTCTTGTCTCACAGCCATAGAGACTTGGTTAGCAATCATCGAGACTCGTTCTCTTTCTTCTTGCGCTCTGCACTCCTCCTGTCCTGGACACTCACATCCCATGTAGGGGGCAGCTGGTCCCTGACCTCCACCCTCCTGCTGTCTGGTAGGAGGCGACTCCTGTAGTATTTCCTTCTGAGACTGAATGGCCTGCCAAGCACTATCCTCCAGCGCCGGCTCTTCCGGTACAGTTTGATTGCCGGTGGTTGTAGAACGTGTTCGTACTGAGAATGGTGTCATCCTCACCGATCGAAGTGGTTCCAGAGGGTGGTCACTGCTGGCAGCTGAGCGTGAATGTTGTATCTCTCCCTCCTCCTCTGACTCTTCAGTAGGGTGTACTGTCGACTTCTCTGTTGGCTGCTGTTGTTGGTGAGGGCAAGGAGACTCTTGAATCAACCCTTGTTGGGCACCCTGTGGCAAATTCGTCCAGGCTACGTTTCCCTCTCGCTCGTTTTGACTGCCAGTCATTGGGCAAGAGTGATTAGCTGTGGAGGAGAACTGGTCCTTTTCCAGCTGCCGTTGTGTAGGTACCAGTCTGGCCACCACTCGGGGTTGAGCAGCAGCCTCTGTTTGACAGATTGACGCTGCTGGTTCCGGCGTGGGGTTGGCAGGGCGTATGGAGTGAGTAGTCAGTCGCACCACTGCATCTCCCTCCCTAATCGACTGTTCCTGGTTGGGTACTCGCGTGTGCACACTTTCCCCTGGCGACCAATTCCGATTCGTTTTGAACACGTTGTAAACGCTGAGCTGGGGTCCAGGTGTGGGTCCTGATGTGGAATGTGCCTCACATCCTCCCTGTGCGCCTGGTGCCTCTTCTTCTCCCTTGTACGATTGACTAGTAAGTGAACCAGTCAAATTTGCAGCATGTGCAGCTGGTTGAAGAGAATTTGGCAGTTGCATCTGTGCAGGAATGCTGAACGTTGAACCAGCATAGCTGAGGCCTGATGGCTCTTCCCACATCTCCGGCTGGAGGGCTGGGGGCGACAGGAAAACCGGCAGAATGTGTGGTGGTGGCTGTGGAGAGTGATTGTTGACTGGACCCAGGCACGGCAACAATCCATGTGGGACTGACTGCTGTAGAGGAGCAGGTCTCCCTCCTTGTGACAATCGGTTGTAGTCAGCACATGGCAAGCGATAACTGGTCCCTGGGAGCTGTTTCGCTTTACCACCGGCTGGCTGAGTTGGCAACTGGAGCGTTGAGCGTTTTGGTGGCAACAATGGTTCCTCACTCTCTCTTTGGATACTATTGACAGGTTGCACTGTCAACTGCTCCCAACTGGCGCCTGGTCCACCCAAACGGGCAGGAGCCCCCAGGAGAGTCTGATCCTTGTGGGAGTTGGTGGTGTTACCAGCAGTAGCTGTGTTGTTTTCCACCTCACAAGTTGATGGCCAACCAAGTAAAGCAAACTGCCTCACTCCTGTTAGCTGTGCTGGTGGTGAGGGAGAAGGTTGAGAGCCATCCTGAGTTTGTCCATGGAAAGCTGAGCCGGGTGGTGCTTCCCTTATCTGCTGTTGCCATGGTATGCTGTATCCCCTCTCTGCTGGCTGCTTTTCTGGCTGACTTTGTTGCTGACCCCTGCCAGTCACTAGCCCAATCATGGCATGAGACAGCAATTGGTCTGAGGTCGGTCCGCTATAAGAGCGCTGGCCATCGTAGAGACGGCCGCCTCTAATGGGTTGTTGATTGATGTTCCCTCCTCCGGCGGTTGCTACCATTGGTGTTGGTCGCCTGTTGGTGACATTAGCTCGGCCACCAGTGTCGCCCATCTTGCCATGACCGACTGCGGTAGAGGCGGCCAGTTGTTCTTTCTCTTTAGGAGCAGTAGCAGTGGTTATTGTGGTGGCAGCAACTTGTTGTCCTTCCATCGTTTCAGAAAGCGGTTGGTAGCAGGAAATTCCTGGGCCAATCGCCTTTGCTGTAGTTGGTTGTCCATTAGCCTCAAACGCAACAATAGCATGAGGCATTTTGTAATCGGCGACCCATTTGGTAGTAGTAGTAGTCTGTGTTGGCTGCCTACCTCTGCCAGATTCCTCCACACCCAACTGGGTATAGCTATCTGGGAGGCAGAAATTTTCTTTGTAGCGTCCATTGGCAGTAGTCTGTGTTGACTGCTTCTTCCTTCTATCGAATCTGCTACGTCGACCGATAGTGTTGATGATTGTTTTCGTCCAGCGTTTAACCCACCCAGATGAGTGGGTGCTGCTGGGAGAGTCCGTAGTAGCGCGTTGTTGTTGTTGTTGTTGGGGAACGTCATCTGCAGTAGTGGACCCCAATCTCCAACTGGGATTAGCCATAGCGGGTGGCAGCACTCCCTCCTTTCTCACTCTATTTGTTCCATCCAATACCGCTCTCAAATGGGGCGATTCGGTGGTAAGTGACAGTTGTTGAACATTCCTTCGATCTCCTCCCTCCACTGGGACAGCTTGCAGCAGTTGTGCGTTGGTTGTCATTGTTGTACATCGCACATCGGGGGCCCCTGCGTTCTGGTGAGTGGGGCGCACAGCCGGCGGTGGTCTGGTTGTGTAGTTGTGGTGATGGATCGAATTTCCGTGTGCACTGGTGACCAGTCCACTCTCCCGAGTGGGGGTCATGCCCAGTGGCCGCGTTGTTCCATCGATGTGGTGCTGAGTTGATTTTCCATGTACACCAGAGACCGCTACACTCTCCTGAGTGGGGTCCGTACCTGGTGGCTGTGTCGTCTCGCAGCTGTAGTGGTGAGAAGATTTTCCGTGTGCACTGGTGACCAGTCCACTCTCCCGAGTGGGGGTCACACCCAGTGGCTGCGTTGTTCCATCGATGTGGTGCCGGGTTGATTTTCCCTGCACACCAGAGACCGCTACACTCTCCTGAGTGGGGTCCGTACCTGGTGGCTGTAGCTGTTGTGGCAGAGCTTGAACATAAGTGAGCTCCCTACTAGAGGTTGCTATATTCTGACCAGTGTACGTCGTTTCTGCTGGTTGTCCAACATAGGTGGTGTGTGCGTCCGTATTCGACTGACTACATTGCACTCCCGCCGGTCGTTGTCTGTGTTCATACCTGTGGTCATTCTGGTGAAAATGATGCACGACCGGTGCCGCAACTTTGTCGCCCTCCTGACGCACGAATTCGTGTTGACCCCAATACATCCCAGGCGCTTCCTTGCTGTCCCAAGTGGAGGCCATGCCTGATTGTTGCGTTGTTTTGTAGCCGTGGTGATGAGCCGGTCCTCCGCGAACACCAGAGACCAGTACACTCTCCTGAGTGGGGTCTGTAACTGGTGGTGGCGTTGTCTCATAGCCATGGTGGTGAGTCGGTTGTCCGTGAGCACCAGAGACCCGTGCACTCTCCTGAGTGAGGTCTGTACCTGGTGGATGTGTAGATTTGTAGCCGTAGTGGTAAGCCGGCCATCCGTTAGGGTCCAACCAAGGTCGTCGGCTACCAGTGGTCACTGACATGGCTGTTCCCCTCAACCGAGCACTGGCTGAGCGCGGTCGAGGTCTGGTAGTGCAGACAGGCCTGGTGGGGTCGGGGATGTGTCCCCGAAAGCCAGGTCCCGGTGGCGCCTCGTACAGCATTCCCGGCGGGAAACGCATCTGGCGCTGGTTGAATAAGTTACCAGACAGCTGTCGCGTTTGGGCAGCCGTCTGCGTCTCATCTGTAAGAACAGGCATCTCCTCTGCGCTGGCGTTGCCAGGCTCCTGTAGAAGTGTTCTCAAATGGGGCGAGTGAGTGGCCACAGGCAATGGCTGTAGATTTTGGTGCAGTGCCTGTGTGTACTTTAGCTCCTCTACAGAGGTGGTTGCATCCCGACCGGCGTAGGCCGCTCCTGCCGGCGGCCCGACACCAGTGTAGTGCGTGCTGGTGTTTGACTGACTGCGTCGTACCCCTGTCAGCCATCGTCTGTTGTCATACCTGTGGTCATTTTGATGAAAGTGATGCACGACCGACTCTGCAACCTCATCATCCTCCCGACACGTAGATTCACGCTGACCCCGACACTGTTCCGGCACTTCCTCGCTGTCCCAGACAGAGGCCGCGTCATAGTTGTACCGGTGCGTTGGTCCTCTGTAGGCACCAAAAACCTGTACACTCTCCTGAGTGGGGTCCGTGCCCGGCGGGTGTGTAGACTCGTAGTCGTAGGAGTGAGCCGGCCGTCCGCGAACACCAGAGGCCTGTACACCCTCCTGAGTGGGGCCCGTAACTGGTGGTTGTGCTGACTCATAGTCGTAGGTGTGAGCCGGCCGTCCGCGAACACCAGAGGCCTGTACACCCTCCTGAGTGGGGCCCGTAACTGGTGATGGTGCCGACTCGTAGCTGTGTTGGTGCTGAGTATGTTGTCCATGTGTGCCGGCGACCTGCCCACTCTCCCGAGTGGTGGTCATGCCCGGCTGCCGCCGAGGTCCATAGCCGTTCTCGCTGCTCCTCTGAATGATGAGGTGTTGCAGGTGGCGTCTCCTATTTACCTGCGGCTGATTGGAAGTAGAAGTTGGTGCCGACCCGTTGCTGCTCGTTTGGGGAACGTCATCCGCCCCCGCAGACCCCAAACGAGTGCTGTTCGGCTCTGCGGTGAAAGTTGCCGCTCCTTCCGACGTACTCATAGTCGTAGTTAGTACGGCGGCCAGTTGTTGAGTAGGTAAGTTACCCATAGTCGCTCCTCTGTGCTCCTGCCGGGAACCAAGTTGGCTAGCAGCGGCAGTTGCCAAGTCGTCCCTTTGGGTCTGCGCCAGTAGTCCTCTACCGGCGCCTCGACTGGCTCGTCCTTCTCTGGCACAAAGGGAACCTCTTCCGCGCATCCTTGCCCTTGCAGGTCCGCGAAACTGCGTCCTCTAACTCTCGCACTCTATCTTCGAATAGCAAATTAGCAATCCTTCCTAATCTTGGTGTTGAACCTCCAATTCTGTCATAACCCCTACTGTTGGTGGTTCCTGGGGTTAGACAGAATAAAGCTGGGCTGGACGGTGGACGCTGCGGCAGGTGAAGAAGAGGTGGTTTTTGATAAAAAGTTGAATTTGGTGATTTTGTTGAAAGTTGAAATAAAACGTGTTGCCGAGAAGGGAGTGGTGAGAAAAGAAAATAGTGTAGGTCGACGCCCTCTCCGTTGATCAAGTCAGCCGGTAGAGAGCCGGGAAGAGTAGCAAATAGTATCAATTTCGCACTAAGTGACTACCCGTGAAAAGGCGACAAGTTACCACACTACAGGCGGTCGACAGGACGAGGCACTCACTGCAGGAGGCTTGTTCTCGCTCCTCGAAGTCGCGTTGGGGCAGCTAGGCGGGCCTTGTTTGCGCTGTGAATCCAGTTCAACAGACAAGTCTTTTATATACAGCCGCACACTAGTCTTACTAATTCAAAAGAATAAAGTACAGGGTGAGTTGGAGAAAATGAATACAGAGAGCGCCATCTTGGATCACTATCACCCTATCACCGAGCTTCTCGCCCTCCGAAACTCCGCCCCCGACCAATCAGCTGCGCGCCTCCTCCTCGTTCTTTGGTTCTTATTGGCCGGTCAGTGAGGCCATGTTGGTTTGCCTGCCAGCTGCCAGCGAACGGGTCCCGGCGCGAACACTCCGCTCTCCCTGCATGGCCGATGAGCGCGAATACGGTAGGATTTGGATAGGGTTCTGCACAGTATTTTAATAGCATTTTAATAGTTTGACCTTGTTTGAGAGGTCTGAGCACAAATTTTGGGAGGGTTGGGCACTAAAAAACGCTCAAAAATCGCAATTTTTCGGCTAAAATCGTCAAAAATCGCTAATTTGGGCTGACATACAGCTAAAAAGTGCTGTTTTACAGGCGATTTTTGCAATTTTTGTGTCTGAAATTGTAACAAATCGGAAAAATTTGCTAAAAAAATTACTAGCCAGAAAAATCTGGAGGGGGTAGGAAAAATCGTCTCAGGGGCTCTCCATCCTGGGGGTTCTGGTCTAAGTCGGGTTGGGGGCAGACCCCCCAGTCCCCTCTCTTACATGTATGCTTAAAACCATGTTCTGACAAAGTCATTTGAAATCGAATGGTTATAAATTTCCAGCGAAAATGCTTATTAGTTGGATCTCTGATTAATAT
Organism: Sabatieria punctata; assembly: GCA_030248155.1. NCBI lineage: Eukaryota > Metazoa > Nematoda > Chromadorea > Araeolaimida > Comesomatidae > Sabatieria > Sabatieria punctata. Next base: position 16,817 of record JASANB010001230.1, read on the forward strand.
TTCAACTTACCCTAGCAGCTTCAAGCAAAAGATGTTGTTTCATCAATTCGCTAAAGTGTGTCGAAAACTAATTAAGTTCATTTTAGAATCTACTATCAAAATGCTATTAAAATACTATTAAAATTGTTATTTAATAGTATTAATATTAAATCTAAATTAAAATTAACAGGGGACTATTATATTAATATTAAATTAAAATTAAAATCGGCTAGTTCTATAATATTAATATTAAATTAAAATAAAATTTCACTATTAAAATTACAGTACCAGGAAGCCGCAGTGTATGACAGTGTACAGACATTTTTGTACGTCTTTTCGATCAAAAGCTGTAAGCGCGAGAAGTGGCGCCCATCATATTTGGGAAAAGTCCATCTGTCGTACGAGCCTTCCTGCCATGGACGAAAAGTTGAACAGAATTCAATCTTAGTCCATATAGCTCTTAAGGTACAGCGCACAAGCGTGAACGCATCCGCGCTACATATGGAATATGCCCGTCATATTTGGGAAAAGTCCATCCATCATGCGACCACCTGCCATTGACCAAAAGTTGAACAGCATTCAACTCTCAGCGCATAGCGCATAGTCCATAGCTCTTTTTAATTTAATTTAATTTAAAATTGAAATTCAAAAGTTGGGCCATAATTTAATTTTGATTTAATTGAAATTCGCCTGGAATGAAAAAATGCTGAAAACCTTTAGATTATGGACTGATATATAACAATGAACTAACTATAAATTTCCCCAGAATGAAATTTTATGCGTTTTCAAAAGGCAACTTTTTATAATTTTCTCGCCTCGTTGGTTGGGCAGCAGGCTAAGCAGGTGTCTGTAAGATTATAAATGGACATTTTTCAAACTCCTGGGTCACTGTCACTGCCTTTTAACAGCAAAAATACAACAATTTTAAAAAAATTGAAAAAATTGCAGAATTGAAATTTTCGGAGGTTCCATAATTTAATTTGAAAATATAATTTTAATTGAAAATAATGGAAAACTATTTCAATTAATTTAATTTAAGGCGCAATTTGTGAGAGGAATTAGGATTGCTCCCCAAATTGGTCTGGGTCACATCACCGATTTTGCTCATTTATACATGATGAAGAATTTGATAGTTTTGTGTGAGTAATTTGTGTGTCTTCTCCTTGTGCGGTTGCTTTGTGTGATTCAGTTGCGTGCGTGCGTGTGTGTTGTGTGTGTTGTATACAAAGACTAACAAGTAAAGACTCTACATTCGTTTCATTGGTGCCGAGTACCCTTCGAGCCTACCTTCACCAGCATGTCCTACCAAGCGGTACTACTACTTCTGCGAGACCAACAACAACAACACGAGCAACACCACCAACAACAACAACTTCTGCTTCAACAGATCATGGCCGCCCAACTTCTACAACAACAACAACAACAGCAACAACAACAACTCCGCGATGACCGTTTTACCCTCATGCTCGCCCGCTACCTGTCTCTACCTCGCAAGTAAAAGATACAACAACTGATCAACTTCATCTCTGTTCGGTGGGAGATAAGACTGACGTTCATAAAGGAGCACACAAGGAAGATAAAGCTATGTTAGATGTTGGGGATCCAGATATTGTGTTTTTGGCAGAAGGCCCTCTTTCCAGCCACCCCGCTGATATTTCTTGTTTGGCGGCAAGCCATTTTCAGTTCAGTTCTATTGATGTTGTGCGGCAAGCACCTTGTGAAGTTATCAGCTCTGGTTTTCGTTTGGAGAGGTTTGTGAGAAGGAAGAGAGAAGAAAAGAAGGAAGGTGAGAGAGGAAGTGGAAAGATGTTTAGAGGAAGAAGGGTGAAGAGGGTGAAGAGAAGAAAGGGAGTGAAGAGAGTTACGAGGCGGAAGATAAAGAGTGAGGTAATGAGAGTAAAGTGGAATGTTAAGAGAAGAGGAAGGAAGAGGAGAAGGATGATGAGATGTGAGATGATGAGAGGTGGAAGGAAGCAACGTAAGCGGAAGATGAAGAGGAGAAAGAGGATCAAGAGGAGAAAGACAATGAGAAGAAGACAGAGGAAGAGGATGATAGTCTATTCGAGTTTGCTGCCCAAGGCATGGCATTCCGTTTCCCCAATCACAAGTCAACAGGTGCAAGAGAAGGCACAGAAAGGCCAAGATGTAGCATGTGGGAGATCGAGTCAACATGGAGTTAGTGCGGAGCAGGTTTCCGGAGATACCGAGCCAACAGAGGCCGAGCAGTTCCCCCAGTTCGTTTCCTTTCCCCGATTGTCAGGCACAGCGGCGGCCCAGTTGACACTCGTGAGGGGGAGTGATGAAGAATTTGATAGTTTTGAGTGAGTGTTTTGTGTGTCTTCTCCTTGTACGGTTGCTTTGTGTGATTCAGTTGCGTGCGTGCGTGTGTGTTGTATACAAAGACTAACAAGTAAAGACTCTACATTCGTTTCAATGTATATAAGTACGTGTCAAAAAAAACAACCCAGCAGAGTTTTTGCTGTAGCAACCGCAAATCTCTACCGATTTGAATGAATCCTTTTTTAAATGAAAGATAAATAAATTCTTGAAAGATTGATTGCCGTTTATTAAGATAGCCTGTTTAGTTCCTGAGATATTTCGCCTCAAAGTCAAAACAGAGATTTTGGCAATGAACAAGAATGATAAAGAAGAACCCAGCAGATTTTTTACTTTTGCAACCATGAATCTGAACCGATTTGAATGAATCCTTTTTTGAATGAAAGACTGATAAATTCTTCAAAGAGTGGTGCAATTTTTATTGAGATTCACAGTTTAGTTCTTGAGATATTTACCTTCTAAGTCGAAACAGATTTTGGCAAAGAACAAGAGCGATTCCATTGCATTTCATAATAAAGCAGATTCCTACTGCTAGGGCTAATGGTACTTTATTGTTGAAGTAAACCGAGTTTCTGTGTCACCTGTAAAGCCTCCAAGAGCCCTTAGCAGTAGCAGGAATCGGTTTTATTACGAAGTGCAGAATAATAAAAAAATCCCTCTTGTTCACTGCTAAAATCACTGTTTTGACTTTGAGAGCCAATATCTCAGGAACTAAGCAGACCACATTAATGAAAATTCCAGCAGTCTTTTAAGGATTTATTTATCTTTCATTTAAAAAAGGTTTCATTCAAATCGGTTGAGAATTGCGGTTGCTACAGCGAAAAATCTGCTGGGTTGTTTTTTTGGCACACCCTGTAAGTACGTGTCAAAAACCTGCGATGCCCAAAGTATGAGCCCCACTGGACCACAGAGAGCGCCAGGGCGCCCTTCCAAAGTAGGGGTGGTTGAGCTAAAAATCTAAAATTCAGGTGTCCACTTCAGACCAGCCTTATTCACTCAAAATTTGTGCTAGGTTGGCATTCAATACACCAATAGATCCCCAATGACATGCAGATTTCAAAAATGTTATTTATAATAGTAACAAGGCAACACAACTCCAGAATGCTTTAATGTATGTAGGTAGGTACTGAAAGAGTGTATCAACTGTTGACAGTCGCACACAACACACACAAGCACACGCATGCACAGACGCAACCACTCGAAAACTTGACAATACAAACACTCACAGGAATCACGCATTCTTTCAGTACATAATGTAGGTAATTACAAAATAGTCCGCTTCAATTGATGTATAAATGTGAAGGAATTACGAATCAAAAGTAGGTAGGGTACAATAGTACACTTAGAAAGAGAGCAGGAATAATGCAGATTTATAAATCGGTAAAGAATCACAAAACAAATAGCAATATAAACTATTGAATGCTTAAGCCCGGTTCACATCGCAGTGGCGTATCCTGGATTTCGGAAAGGGGGTGTAAAATTTTGAAAGTGCCTGGTTGGGCCGCCGGCTATCCGAACATCTGCTTAGCTGGTCTGAAGTGAATTACAAAATAGCATACAAAAACTGCTAAATTCTTTGGGTCACATACAGCAGCGAAAACTCAAGTAATTCAATTTGTTCACTGTTCGGAAGACTAAAGCCTTGATTGGTCAACAAATTTTGAAAACATGCCTTTATTTAAACTACTACAACAGCAAAACGTGCGGCCTCTAGGCTTAGTTCTTAGTTCACAGTGTGAACGAACTTTTTGCTCTTAGTTCTTTATTCCAGATTTTTAGTTCACCTACTGTTATTTTAATAGTGAAATTTTATTTTAATTTAATATTAATATAATAGAACTAGCCGATTTTAATTTTAATTTAATATTAATATAATAGTACCCTGTTAATTTTAATTTAGATTTAATATTAATACTATTAAATAACAATTTTAATAGTATTTTAATAGCATTTTAATAGTAGATTCTAAAATGAACTTAAAAAGTTTTGGACACGCTTTAGCGAATTGGTGAAAGAACATCTTTTGCTAGTGTAAGTTGAAAATTTAATCAGAGATTCAACTTAGAAGCATTTTTCTCTGTAAATTCATGACCATTCTTTTTAAAATGACTTTGTCTGAACATGGTTTTAATTTAAGCGTACATGTAACAGAGGAGTCTGGTGGTCTGCCCCCACTTGAGTTAGGCCAAACCCCCCGGATGGGGACCCCTCCCTCGAGGCGACTTTTCCGACACCTATCCCGATTTTCTGGCAAGTAATTTTTTGAGAATTTTTTTTCGATTTTCTGCAATTTCAGACACAAAAATTGCCAAAATCGCCTGTAAAACAGCACTTTTTAGCTGTATTTCAGCCGAAATTAGTGATTCTTGACGATTTTAGCCGAACAATTGCGATTTTTGAGCCGTTTTTAGTGCCCAACCCCCTCCCAAAATTTGAGCTCAGTCCGTAGGCCGGCGCCAGACCCACCAACCCCCATCTTCCTTCCGCAGATGACCTGTTAAGATATTCGAAATTGCATTTGAACAGAACGTAGGCATTAAAATTTGAAAGAAAATATTCATACATAGTTACCACAGTTTCCAAGATTTGAGATTCAATCAAAGGCTGTCAGACACTTCAATTTTTATCATTTTCTGAGGTAAAATTCTGATTTAAATTCTAGTGTTTGTAGGTAACTCCTTCATTGTCAAACAAGGTCAAACTATTAAAATGCTATTAAAATACTATTAAAAATATATTTTAATATTTAGCCCCTCTTTGTATTTTTAATTTAATTTAATATAATAGCAGGCCCTCTATTTTAATATTAATATAGATTTAATACTATTAAAATGGCACTATTAATAATAGTTTTATTTTAATATTAATATATTTAAATAACAGTAGTTCACACCTTAGTTCATAGTTCGTAGCGCTTAGTTCTTAGTTCACGACAGTGTGAACCGGGCTTTAATAGCCACACTGGTCATTTTCCTTTGCCCACTACTAAATACAGTAGTTACATATGTATAGCGAGCTATTGCAGGGAAGCAATTGCTACCACCCGCAGCACAAGTCATGTGTTTCAGAGCATTTTGCTTTCAACTCTTCGCATTTTGAGCTGTCATTCACCTGCTCATACATGTACAGTAACAGGTGATCCGCCGTAAAGGGGGAGTAGATTGGGGCGTTTTGCCCCGGCTTGGGGTGGAGGTTGAGCCCAAATTCGGGGGTAGAGTACTAAAGACTGCTTAAAAACCATACAGTACCAACCAAACCCAATCACACACCACATTCAATACTTTCGCTGCTTCTTACTATCAGAAGGGGTGATCCGGTTAACCTTGCGGCAGAACCAAAAACACAAATATGCCTCTCTGAATTTCGAACTAAATATGATCAAAAGGAAAGGGTTGAGGTTAGTAAAGAGAGCCATTGCCACCAGCACACTGAGGCCGTCGGCCCCATCCCACCAGTCATTAGTCACGTACAGATAGAGATAGTTGATGGTGGCGTAGAGGTATGTCGGACACAACACAATTCCGATGATTGCCAGACGAAGCTCTGCCTTCCGGTCTCTTTGTTGGTCGCGTCTTCTTTTGCTTCCGTGACTGCTCGACTTCTGCCCGTTCGATCGCTTCCGATGCCACAACTTAGCGTGAATAGCTTCCTACTATTTAATACCAGTGGATACATAGTAAACAGAACTTACCTTACAAAACATGAAGAGATGCGCCAGAATGAGCAAGGGAGTTAAGGTAAAGCATTCCAAAATCACCATGGCTGTCCAGTAGATTGCAGCAACCTGCATGATGGCCAATATACTTTTCAAACACATTATTTACATTGTAGTGCGATGCATACTGTATAGTAGTGCTGTTTAAAGCATCTCCTATTTATAATAGTACCGGGTAGGGTACTATAAATGAAGACAGATTTTTATTCTGAAGTGAGACAGAAACATAATATGTTATTCCATGCAAAACGTGCTAATTATACAGTATTTTAGCGATAAACCTTCTTTGTACGAAAAAACAGTAGATAATGCAATCATAGAGGACGTGCAAGTAAAGAACGTGTTTTCCACAAGTACATTGTAGTTAGCAATTTGAGCAAAGAACTTACTTTTGTTAGTTTCTTACAGAACAAATTTTGTAAAGTGCCATTTATACTACCCGGGTACTATAAATGGATTCAATTTTATCTTCGCAAAACCCTAAGTGCCATTTATAGGCAGTGGCGTATCCAGGGGGTGTAGGGTGGGTACACCCCCTTTGCGGTGAAGTTGGGAAGAGAAAATCTGTCAAAAATAAGCGAAACTAATGAATTATGTACCAAAACTGTATATTTTGTGCTCAAAATGCCTTTTAAATACATTTTTGAAGGCTAAATTTTCAAAATTTTCTCGTCCTGGTCGGGCGGAAACCCAACCAGGCCACTTTAAACTACTAAAACTTGTAATTTCAGTTAATTTTAGGCCTAGAATGTGTTTTAAACGCGTTTTGAAGGCAAATTTTGCTAAATTTTCTTACCCTGGTTGGACAGCGGCCCAACCAGGCACTTTCAAAATTTTACACCCCCTTTCCGAAATCCTGGATACGCCACTGTACCCGGGTCCTATAAGCACGGTACCACCTACTCAGCTGACTTGCGGTTGCATGCAAACTAACCTCTCGGTCCTGAAATCGTGCCAACAGACGAACGTCATTCCGCAGTTGACTTCTGCAGCACGGGTGCAGCATGGGGATGGAGAACGGGAACAGCCAGAACCATTGGAACCCTATGGCACACCGCAGAACTGTCGGAGTCCACAGCTGAAAGAACTAAGTTCATGGCTATTCTGGGCACCACTGTGACCATTTGGGTCGGTCGTCGAACTCACTCAGATGTGAGAATAGTCAGTCAAGGAGACAAAACAAAAGTGCAAACTGCTGTAAGAAAATTTGCATATAGCGTTTATTGATGGAGCCTGTCAAGGACTGCTTCATGCCTGGTTCGCGATTTATATCTATGTAACACGTGTATTTCTGTTCGGAAAAGACTCAATAAGGCGCTAGAAAGCGTTAGGAATCATAAAACCAGGCTAGGATTCCCAGAACTTGAGCTGGAGTTTTTTCCGCGATCTTGGAAAAAACCGAAAAAGTCTGGAAGAAACAGGCCGAGGTTTTTTTTGGAAAAATATCCATCCCTGCACTGAGCCGCCTATAGCCTAGTCTCCCTGACTGTTGGTGCAACCAGTGTGCTTACCGATCTGTATTTCATGGGGTAAACAGTAGCAGTAAGTCGGTTTAGACAGAGGAGAACTATTCCAAACACTTGCACATAGTACCAACTCCAGCCGTTCATTTTGTTCAGAGTCTGGAACCACTAAAACTATCTACGATGCACTAGACCATCACATGCAGCAATCAGTTAGTACTGACTGTGGTATCGATCAGGTGTCGGGAGTCAGCAACGTATCGCCACAACGTAGCTGGCAGTCTGCGAAAGCTCAGCTCGTACACCATGCTGGCGATGTCGGCCAGCGCTGCAGATATGCAAATGTGAAAGAAGCTGCTGTTGAGCTCTGTTTTTCTTTTGACCACCAGCACAACCAGCACCGACAGATACACTGGCAGAGAAAGTAGAAAAAAGATGAGCAGATTCCATTGTGTCAGACAGGCTAGGCCGCAACTCATCTTCGATTGCCACCGAGAAGCTGAACTCTAAGCGGAAAGTGGAGCAAAAATCAACTCTTCTTATTATTCCTTATGCAGCGCTACTCCTTATTCCTTATCGCACAAATGTGAACGCGTCTGGAATAAGAACTAAGGCCGCTGTTCCTTAATCCTTATTCCACATAGGTGTAAGCGGGCTTAATGGATTCATTGTTGAGTGGCCATTTGCGCAAGAGAAGATGGAGCTGTCTTTCAGACCAAATTCAATGGAACTCTACCCTGAAGACTTATGAATCAAGTACATTAGCCCTACAGCAGTATTTTGTTTTGACAGACTCTCTCAAAACATGTTTATCATTTAACAAGTTTGTCATGCTTAGGTACGGTATTATACAGGGTGATTTACATGTGCTGTGGGGTTCTGCAGACTCAACACTTTTTATTTGTGGGCCGAATCGGCTGATTTTTGACATTTGACAGTTTCAAATTTCAACAAATTCCACGCCCTACGTACATCACTAGTTTAGTTTATGCACTTCAACGTGATCGCCACTATTTTCAATCACTTTCTGCAGCCGCTGGTGGTATTCCAGCTGTGTTTGGCGTTCTGTCCTTTTCCGAGTTTTGTCGCGCACACTGCCCTCTTTCATAAGCGATCAATTCCACCGGCGGATGCTGGGATCACTTGGAGGTTCACCCACGTTTTGTCCACTCAAACCTCGCTGCACATTTTGCACGTTTTTTGTACTCGAACCTCCAAGTGATCCCAGCATCCGTCGGTGTTGTAGTGGCATTGATCGCTTATGGAAGAGGGCAGTGTGCGACAAAACTCGGAAAAGGACAGAACGGAAAGCACTGCTGGAATACTACACATTTAGATAAATAGAATTACGATAAATTTCAAAGCGCGGGCTAGCTGGTCCCGGTAAATAGAGTCTGCTAAACAGTCTGGTTACGGTAGACAGTGCGTCTGGGCGTAAATGCGAACTGAAATTCAATTCCCTTTTCGCGAATTCAACTTAATTCGATCTTTGTCTTTGTTGGAACTCTTTGTTCTAATTATTTCTCCTGCTTTGACTTTAGCAAGGCAGGATACGTAGCCGTGGGCAGTCAGTTCTCGGGTCAATTAGCAAGCAGTTGAGAATAATAATTGAAAGTTGGTGCGCAATTAACTTCAGTCACCTATATTTTGCACATACTCTGACAGAGCAAGAATAAGAATGCAGGCCAACTGTACGATCAGTCAGCTCGCTCCAGCCAGCTTCAATCTGTTCTACATCGGCCAAGCGCTGGTGGTGGGACCGGGAACCTTGTTGATAGGCGTCAGCATTCTGGCCCACTCTACTCTCAGAACTAACAAGTCCTACCTAATCTTCGCTGCCCTCTTCTTCACCGATGCTGCGGCGGCTCTGGCAGTATTTCTGTCGGCCATTCACAAACTCAGTCTTGTCTCCCTGTCTTCAGTCAGTGACCAGCACTGTTTTCTGCTACCTCATACGGTGCTTGGTTTCTTCGTCAACTCGGCAGCCGTTTATATCCGCGCTTTTGTAACTCTCGATCGTCTCTTTTCGGTCAGTCTGCCTCTGACCTACTTCGGCTGGACCAAAAGCTACGCTCTCTGCTCATTGGCTGCCATCTACTCGTTTGTTCTCGTCCAATGGCTGCTGGCCTTGGCTCATTCCAACCCCCACACCCTGGTCTGCAGCGTCTGTACGCTGAGAGACAGTCTGCACCCACTGTTTTACCAGGTCTGGAAGTCCACCGTCTTTCTGGCACTGTTTATCTACACGTTCGGTTACGTGTTGGTGTTGGCGTTGTCGAAGCGAAACAATGCCAAAGTAGCGCCCACCGCCTATGGAGGTGCTCAAAATCAGCTGGAACGCAAACTGACGGTCACCATCGGTTTTTCGTGGGCCCTCACCTTTCTCTTCATATTCCTGCCCAATCTTCTCTTTTCCCGCATGGGAAGCTACAAGAAGTTACTACGGGTAGCGCTGAATGGCAGCGATGCGCTGATAACCTGGGTGCTGATTCTGAAAAGACACAAAGACATCAGAGACAGTGCGATGTCGCTGTTGCGCTGCAAGTGTCCGCCAAATGGAGCACAGCAGGCCGGCGCTATTGTAGCTGCCGCACAACTGGCTGTTGTACTGCAGGAACGACAGAAAAAACCAACTATCAGAACTGCAACTCTTTTCTGAGCCTATACTCTACACAAATACTGCGTGTGCCAAAAAACCAACCCAGCAGAGTTAGCAACCGGAAATCTCAACCGATTTGAATGAGTCATTTTTTAATGAAAGACAAATAAATTCTTGAAGGATTGTTGAAATTTTTATTAAGAGATTTGTCTGTTTGGTTCCTGTGATATTTGTCCTCAAAGCCAAAATAGTGATTTTTGGCAATGAACAAGAGCGATTAACAAAACAACCGAACCGAGCAGAATTTGTACTTTTCAACCGTAATTCTCCACCGATTTGAATGAATCGTTTTCGGATGAAAGACAGATAAATTCTTGAAAGATTGTTGAAATTTTTATGAAGAGATTTGTCTGTTTGGTTCCTGTGATATTTATCCTCAAAGTGAAAACAGATATTGTTCATTTTTGAAACGGTTGAAAAAGTATAAATTCTGCTTGGTTGTTTCAATCGCTCTTATTTATTGCCAAAATTACTATTTTGACTTTGAGGACAAATATCTCAGGACAGTGGCGTATCCAGGATTTTGGAAAGGGGGGTGTAAAATTTTGAAAGTGCCTGGTTGGGCCGCTGCCCAACCAGGGTAAGAAAATTTAGCAAAATTAGCCTTCAAAAACGCGTTTAAAACGCATTCCGAGCTTAAAATTAACAGAAATTACAAGTTTTTTGTAGTTTATAATGGCCTGGTTGGGCTTCTGCCCGACCAGGGCGAGAAAATTTTGAAAATTTGGCCTTCAAAAACGCATTTAGAAGGCATTCTGAGCACAAAATAGGCAGTTTTAGTACATAATTCATTTAGTTTCTTATATATTTGACAGACTTTTTCTTCCTACCTCCACCGCAAAGGGGGGGTGTACACACCCTACACCCCCTGGATACGCCACTGTCTCAGGAACCAAACAGACAAATATCTTAATAAAAATTTCAACAATCCTTCAAGAATTTATTTGTCTTTCAAAAAAGGTTCATACAAATCGGTTGAAATTTGTGGTTGCTACAGCAAAAAGTCTGCTGAATTGTTTTCTTTGCCGCAGCTTGTACATGTGCCTTGTACGTATGTAAGGTAGCAAACGCCTTTCTGACAGACCATAAAGTACCGGAGAGTGCTGCATTGGGTACCCGTGTACACTAACCAGCACTTAGCATTTTCCGCAACAAAAATTAGATCCTGTTAGTGTACCCGGTACACTAACTGGCACTTAGTGAAATCATGTTAAACTGGTTGTTTCACGATTTCTGAGCAAAAATACAATTTTCAAATCCAGATTACTGTTCCTTCCATGAGTGAGAATGATTGGTCAAAGTTTTCATTCTTGTGAGTTTTGCGTCAGTAAAAACGATTGAAAATGAGCAAAAATATATGTAGACTCGCTTTAAAGCTACCGAAATGTTGGAAATTTCGGACACCCATGACATAAATCCTGTCTCCAAATAGTGTACCCCGGGTACACAATCCGGCACTAAGTGCCAGTTAGGGTACCCCCGGGTACGCTATCTGGAGGAGAGGAGTACCCTATGCAGCACTCTCCGGTACAAGGCGTTCGGATAGAATTTTGGAAAACCACGGTAACTTTGGTAGCGACAGCTTCCGCTACAATCTATTGGGCAGTAAAAATACGAAAGCTAACTTGCCCATTTGCCGGCTGGTCAGATTATCAGTCTTTTGAGTTGAGACTTCTTTTGACAGGAAGAATGGTGCGGGAGCTACGTAACTGCACAAAACTAACTTGAAAATCACTTCCCACTTAGGACGCGGTTTTTCCAACTTGATGCGGTCTGTCTTAAGGATCTTTGTAAATTTGCTTAATTTTGTAAGTCGATAGTGAATGGGCACTACTTGTACTGTACGTTGTAACGACTTCACAACTGTCTTGTAATGTCACTTTGTGTAATCGCTCAGTTGACAGCGTTTGGTTACTACTGTACGTTTGCACAAAGCTATCTTATGCAAAAAGTTCTTATCTTTATTAAGTCAAGTCAAGTGGTTTGTTTCCCTGTTTGATGTTTTCAGCTGTTTTATTTTACTTGTCCGGTTGGTATGTATTTTAAATACTGTGGTAAGTCCGACTTAAACTTGGGCTTGAAAGTAAGTCATTGACTTGTAATTGAAGGACTTAGACTTGGACTTACTTGGTTGGTGGGTGGACTTTAGACTTGAGTCCAAGCAGTGTGACTTGTTTTCAAGTCAAAATTTTAATGTTACAAATTTCAATATTTATTCAGCGTTTCAACGCAAAACCTCTAACCATGCACGCAGCTTGCACGTTTTGCATAATTTACTCGTAGAATTGAGCAGCATTTTGCCTCGTATTTGTGTATTCGACCGAAAAGCCACATTACAGCCAAAAGGTTGACGTTTTCAGAGAAACCCGATTTCTTTACAACTGTTGATGAGAACTCTGAATCACTACATTCCAACATCAGATCAGACAAAATGTAGACTTTGCAATTTTCGTTCGATTTGTTTATAAAGAGAGCTCAAAGAATGTCATGACCGTAATGCATACTCCAGAAACACTAGGAAATGTAGTTCCTCAATTCATTTGCAGTTCCTAAATATATTTTCATGTATGTTAGGATTACCATTAGTCAATATCTCCCAAAATACCGCTTGAAAAGGTATTTTGTGGAAGCCAGACAACCGGTAATTGAGTGGAGTCTTACTGTAAGCGTCCAGAGGTAGCGCAGAAAAAATTGTCAATGACTTAAGCTTGGTTCATTTTGAAAAACGGACTTGAGACTTAGACTTGAAATTTTCTAAATGGACTGACCTGACTTAAGACTTGATTTCAAAACCTAGGACTTACCAACAGTAATTTAAAATAATAAGTAGTACAACAGACTAGCAGTTTTCTCAGCGAGGAACTCTTTCATTAAAACTTTCACAGCGTATCAGCTCAGCTTACAGCCTTTTACTAACGCTAAAAATCATAGCTGTTGTCTAGTCCTGCTTGCCGACTGAGTGACTGACCCCCGGTAAAGAATTTGATTGTACAACACAATGCGCGGTAGAATTCAGTGGCGGAATACGAATTCAAATTTAGTGTAGCATGGCGTCCTTTCCGACGCCAGATCGGCCGCCAACACGTGAACAAAAGGCCCGGCCACAGAACCGGTTCTGGAGTTTTTTGGGGTGTCAAGGCGAACGAGACAGGTCACCGCGATAGAACGTCAACTTTATTATTATTACTATGACGGTAGAGACGCAACAGCAACACAACGAAACCGAATGCTACGTCCCTCTACCCAGCCAAGCAACAGCAACAACGCCATCAAAGACACAGAGGTCATCATCAGCCGACAGGCACCACTCGATCGATCGGTTGTCTTCGCTATCTTTTGGCAGCAGGAAAGTGTGACACAATAGAACTGGAGTTTTGCCAAAAACTGAATTTTACCGCCACAAGCAAAAGATTGCGTTCCGCTGTCAACCACCTTACGTCATCTGCGGTGTAGTTTGTACAATTAGCAGAATTGGTGTCATTACGGACGACTTGAGAAAAAGCTGTGTGACTCATCTTCCTGCACTAACCAACTCCTACACAACAGAAGGGAGATAAAGAATGCACAATTTTGCGCTTATAATTTAGCATAGAGTTGCCAGTTAAAAGGACTACTAGTGGCCAGAAGGATAAAGCAAACAGATAGCGTAAAGTGGTAGACTGAACTGGAAAGAAAGGCATTCTGGACAACTGGTCAGACGGTTGCCCCCAAATACAGTCGACTAATCAATCAATCAGGTGATAACAAATACATGACAGAGGCTGGTCTAAGACTGACAGGCCAGTTCTAGCAGGGAGGGGCAGCTGATAGACCTGGAGCCGGCCGAATCGTCTCTGTTGGCAGTGGAGGCGGCACGGCCCATGGCCAGACCGGAGTTGAAGACGGAGATCAGTCCACTCAACTGGGCATTGTCCATCTCGGTGCAGCACTTCTTGTGGGCCGTCCACGGGTGGCTGGCGTCCAGTCCGAACGGGTGTTTGCGCTTGCGACGTCGTCTTCTGGCTTCCGGAACGTCGCCCATTAGGAAGGAGATGGTTTTGGCGGCCGACGATGGCTCGTCTTCCTCCTCGGAATCGGTCTCGTCAGAGTCGTCGCTGTACGACTCGACCGACTCGGGAGAACTCGGCTGAAATATATCACAATCAAGTTGGACATGTAGCCGGAATTTTAACTGATCTTGGCGGAGGGCTCAAACACCCCTTCGTTTCTCCCAATTTCTTTCAGATCAGTTTATGGGCCAATTCGGTGTACAATTGACACTAAAATTAAATTAGCATTTCAGCTTAGATTAGCGCTTTTTAGTCCAAAATTTTACTTCAGCGATTTTTAGGACTACCATCTAATCTTCTGGAATTTAGCTAGAAAAACTAAGCCAAAACTCTGCTTTAGCAATTTGGCTGAAATATCTAAAAAGGACTGTTTTACGGGCGATTTTGGCAATTTTTGTGTCTGAAATTGCAAAAAATCGCTCAAAAAATTACCTGCCAGAAAAATCGGAGGGGGGGCTCGGGCCTAAGTCGGGTGGGGGCAGACCTCCGTGTTACATGCATATGACCCCTGGCTAGAAAAGCCAAACCTCCTTCACCCACCGCCGAACACAACTTAGGGGACCCCACCCAAAAATAGAAGAGTTAGTAGCAACTCCAGTCAGTACTAACAAACAAACAAATTTTTAGCTTAAAATTCCTTTGGTGGTAACCGAATTTGACGTTTCCGCTGCTGCTATATAAAAGGCAAATCGGTGTTTTTAAAACCCTTTTTGCCATTTTATGGTTCTTTTAACACTTAAACACCATTCGAGTGCATAAAATAGCTTTTTGCGCCTTTATTAAATAAAACGTATTTACAAGCGTTCGGACAGTCTCACTGGGTGAAACTCGATGGACCCCCCAACCAAACCCAACCTGGAAAGCAAAACGCCGACCCCCGCCCCGAACCTCTTATATGCATGCCACCTTTTTGCTCCTTTCAAGCCAGCTGTCGGATTTCAGAAGTATTCGTTAACCTTGTTATGATTTAGAAACCCTGATACCATGTGCAAACAACATCTAAAACAGTATTTTATCTAGTTCTGTTGAGTTATCTGGTAGATCGGAACTTCGATAATAGACGCCTCGATCGCCTGTAACGGCTGCCCCATTGAAGGGCTCTGAAAAGAGCGAGGGGTGTCCTGACCTGAGCTGGCAGAAAGGACAGTGGAACTCAAAAACAAAAAACAACAACTCGATTTTTTTTCGAATAACTTTCAATTGAATTTTTGGGACACTAACCGTTTCCAGTTGTGTATTTGAAATGCATGAAGGCGGGAAAGATAGGCAACTGAACAGAACAGCAAAGACTGGAGGTTTAAAATTCAACCGGTTTCAATTTTGAGTTAGTGTTGTTTTAAACCCGACCGCAGTCCCGAACAGAACATCTAACAAGTTAATTTGTATTTTTATTACGAAATTGATTTGCCTGTTTCCAGCTCAGCTCAATTACCAATTTGGACTTTTTAACCAATCCTAGTTCTGCATGTATAGAAAATTTCTCTCCAAACTGGCAACCGCGGCAGTGCGCGGTGCGTTGCTGACCCAGTTTCTGCGCCAATTTTTTGACCTGGCGCCATGGCGTGCGAGCCAGGTTTTAGTTGAACTTTTTCTCCCCTAACAAAACCGATGTGTATAGGGGCCGTTTCAGCGAAAAGGGCGGCCACGCAAAACCGGGTCATGTTAGGTTTATCAGCAAGAATGAGCTGATAAGAAAACGCTCGCACGTACCTGCTGCAGAACGGAGAGCGCGGGCAGAAATACGTCAGCAACGGCAGTTTCGTCATCATCCACTGACTGGACGCAGTCGGAGTCTAAGGCAAGCACTCGTGAGTCAGACTGAATAGGCTGCAGATCGTTGGCATCGATTTCCTCGTAAAACTCTAGTGTAGGCACTTGGCTATCGTCCAATGGGTCTTCGTCATCCTCCTCCACTTCGACAAAATCCTGGTGCAGCTCCGCAATGGGAGCCTCGTCCTCAGTTGCACCGCAGACATCATCGTAGTCACATGATCTAAAAGTGATGGCACCGATTAGAGCGCAGCTTCTGTTGTATATTGGAAGTACAACTGACAAATCAGATCGTCTGTCTTATTGTCGTATGTGTGTAGCAGCTGGGGAATGGAAACTTTTTTAAGGATATAAAGGTGCTGTCTTATCCTACATATTTTAGTGTCGCGTTTCTTATGAGTAGTAAGCAAGAAAATAAAATTATAACAAATGTATTTGGTATTTGCCTTTATGATCTCGGGTTTCAGACCGATAAAGGTTAAGCTGACTGATGGTTCAGGTATTTTACAGAACTGGCAACAAAGGTTAGTTCTAGTAGTGTCATTTGTTTCCTGTGTAAGATAATCTTCTCTAGTAGCTGACATGTTGGCCAAACAAATTGACCAGGTTGGTGTTTGTAACTGCTCTGCTCAGATAAGAAACTACTTTTTTTTACTTCTTTCACTTTTATGACTTCGATTGGAGAGGTCAGGTAGGTGCTGTGTTTGTTTTATCAGCCATCACTTCAATCACCAGGTATGATAGTGACTCGCGTCACATACATGTGAAGCAGAGCCACACCTTTGTAAACCAGTAAAATCAGAATCAGAACAAAATACTATATAAGTGGGACAGTTTCTCGTCACAGTGACAGCTGCCTGTCTCACTTATCGAAGTATTCACTGGTGCTTTACATGGCTGTGACGTCACATTGCTGACTGCCTATTATAAATGTTTTCCGTGGAAAGGACGTGCCTGGCAAACCAACACGTGACTGAATGGAAAAAGTGCAGTTTGATGTAAAGCAGGCTGTCGCTTAGTTGACATACGGCAACAAAAGCTGTTGAAGATGATTTTAAGAGAGCGAAAAACAAGTGACTCTGTTCAAACAAGCGTCTGGCTGGCACTGACGCAACCGTCTACTGATACTGGACCGGCACGCAGCCGTCTCCTCCAGCCAACCAGAAATTTGATGTCACTTTCGATTTCCATTAACTTCGTTGCCGACCAGACAGCTCCAACGATCATTCGACCACTAAGGCAGAGCACAAACAAGCAGACATGTAGTGCTGATGCTCCACTTAAATCGACAGCTTACAGACAGGGAAGTCTAGCACAGTGCTGCATTCTTAAGGTATATAGCTGGAAAGCTGCAGCTATTTTAGGTGAGCAAGTTTGACGTCATTTATTTTTATTTCTTCTAATCTAAGTAAAAAAGCTGAATGCACTTGAAACCGACTGTGTTTTCATTGCGCATTAACGTTATTTCTAAGTGATTAGTAATTTAAGGTTGATTCATCAGTCTGTTAGCTTTTACAAACTGAAAATTTCCCTAGAAACTTCTGACATATTGGCTAACTTGGTAACGCGTACACAACAAATAGATATATAGTCTATCTGAATGTCTGTATTGTTTGATGGCTCGTTGTGTATTTTCCAGTTTCTGTATTCACTAGAGCACCTACTGTGCATTAGCTTGCACTACTTAGACGCCCTGTGCATTCCGAACAGTGATAAGCTAATGTCCTATCAAGGAGGTAGTCTTCAAGTTATAGCTAATGTATAGCGAAGAATATCTGTTGTCGGCAAGGGTAGCCATGACTACTGGGCTACGTGCTGTTGAAATCAAATACAAAATCATTAGATTTCGTAAGGCTTTTGAAACCCCTGGTAATGAGAAACGCTACTTATGGAAAGTTAGCATGAAAGCCCGTATTTGGACGAAACGAAGACCAGTCAAAAGTACAGTATAGTTAAGAAAGCCAGATAGGCAGACGGAGACAGATAATCACAGAGTAGAGAGCTGTATGGCTTATGAGTTATTAGAATCTAGAAATCCTGTCTGGTCAGATATCATGGGTGTAGTGGCATTATGGGGCAAGCCATACAAGGGCCGGGGGTAACGGGGTTTTAGCCCCTCGACGGCCCATCCCGCTCCGCGACCCCCCTCCCGGAGGGAGAAAATTTTCGCTTATTTAAGGCAAAATAGGCGTTTTTTGGACAACCCACCCCGAGATCTCCAGACCCCATATATGGGGCAAGCACAAAAAATATCTAATCAAACGTTAACACCCCCCCCAAAAGGTCAAAATTCGAAAATATTTCTGAATAAGCAGACCAATTTGCGTGAAATTAGATCAAAGAATAAAATTTTGATCACTTCATTGACTAGTTAGTTAGTGTCTTTAATTTTCCACGATGAAAGTGTAAGAGTATTTCCAAACCGACAGGAATGGCAGAAACGACGGCAGAGAAAAGTTTTCGACAGGGAACAAGGCAAAATTGGTAAAGGAAATACCTTCTCCTCTCCACAGTTCTAGCCTTCTTGAGCAGGTGCATAATGAGAAGATTTCGGTGCAGTTTGGCGCCTCCTCGCTCGTGCTTCGAGTTGACGATTTTGGCAAACGACATCTGAATCAGTTTGTCGCAGATTTCCGTCTCGTCTTCTTCTTCGGCGTCGTCCGCCTCTCGGGGTTGATCGCAGAATCTGTCGGCAACCATGGGGTCGTTGTTGTTATTGTTACTGACCACCGACAAAATCCTCATAGGGCCAATTCAATTCAAGCCGTTTATTAGTTAGTTCAGCCTCAGCGATCGCAATAAGAAGGCCGGAGTGAAGTAAGAACACAAATGCGCCGGCAGAGGCCAACAGCAAAGACGCCTGCCTACAGCCAAACGGATGCACAGCTCTGACTCATTCGATCGCGTAAACACTGGGGGCGGAGCTCTGTCTCGCCGCCGACCAATCAGCACTCGAGACCGATCGATCAACCCGTTTGGCACGCGCCCAAACGCCGACGCCTAACAAAGAACCAGACAAACCGATCGATCGGCGTCTCTGACGTGTCAGGCGGTGCGCTGCATTATTCAAACGCCACGCGAATAGTGATGAAACTCGGTGGACTATTTCGATAGTATTTGATGAAATTATTTTGAGCACAAAACCCATGCTATGCTTTTTGAAAGAATAACAACTTGGTTGTTTGCGTCGAAGAGTTCAGTTTAGCAAACACTTACCACATCCATTTAGTGGTTGAAAATATTTGAGCAGTCAGTTTGTTCTAGTGCAATTGTCGATAGCAGAACGAAACTGACTTTTCAAAGTTGTTTGAACTGCAGCCGCTGTGGACCGGGTTGAAAAATAGAAACTGGTTTTTCGGTCAGACGTCAACTTGCGTACTCTGACATCAAAGTTTTCATCTTTTTGTGTGTAATAATGGTTAACTGCTATGTTGACGAATCGAAAAGCATGTTTTTTTAAATTTCAGACTCTAAAATTTGCTTAAGTTGACTATAAGTAAGCAATCATTCGTAGTTGAGTTGAGCATAACAGTCTGGGAAATAAAGATATGCATGGTATCGCTACCATATTTGGTACCCTTCGATCGAGACCTCAGTCAGGTCATACCGTATATACATACAGGGTGTGCCAAAAAAACAACTCAGCAGATTTTTTTCCTGTGGCACCCGCAAATCTCAACCGATTTGAATGAAAGACAAATAAATTCTTGACAGATTGGTGCAATGTTCATTAAGATACGATGCTTGGTTTCTGAGATGATTGCCATCAAAATAAAATCAGAGATTTTGGTAATGAACAGCAGCGATTTTTATTATTCCGTTGCACTTCATAATAACTCCTTCGCGACGACCATAAAATTCGCAGAAACAGCTGATTCGCCTGAAATTTGTGTTGACTCATATGCCAATCGACGCTAATTCGGCAAAATTTTAGGCAGTCCGAAACTCACAATTTTAGCTGGCAATTCCGATTGGGAAAATATGGAAATTTTCGTTCCATACCAACAGGGGGTCTTGGGGGTCTGCCCCCACCCGACTTAGGCCGGAGCCCCCTTGGACAAGGAGTGGACCAACGAGACCCCCTCCGATTTTCTGGCAAGTAATTATTTTGAGCAAATTTTAGCGATTTTTTGCAATTTCAGACAAAAAATTGCCAAAATCGCCTGTGAAACAGCACTTTTTAGCTGTATTTCAGCCTAAATTAGCGATTTTTTGCACCCCCACGCCCCTCCCAACGTTTTTCGACGTTTTCGGCACAACCCCCCTAAATAACTACATCGCTCTTGACTGACACCCCCCCCCCCCCCGATTAAACTTGGTGCTGTACTGTCTCAGTCAGACATTGAAAACTGTACAATAACACCTAAAAACGTCGACGTTTTCGATGCCTAACCCCACCCCCCCTGCGACGTTCAACCAACCACCCTCACCCCCGGCTCTGAATGTCATAGTTTATGGACAGCCGCAAAGCGCCTGGCCCAGATGGAGTTCCCAGTACCGTCCTGCGTAAACTAACTATGCCAGGGCTTGAAAGTATTCTAGTGCTCCTCAACAAGTCCTGGCGCCTTGGGCAAGTCCCTTCCTCTTGGAAACGATCCGAAATTATTCCCATCCATAAGCCAGGGAAGCCTTCTCATCTCCTGTCTTCCTACCGTCCCATCTCTCTCATAAGCTGCCTCTGTAAATGGATGGAACGCATGATCGCTGCCCGCTTATCCTTCTGGCTTGATCAGAATCACAAGCTTTCTGTCACCCAGGCTGGATTCCGAAACCATTATCACACCAATGATCAGCTTCTATGCTTACAGCAAAGTGTTGAACTTGGCTTCCAGCGCAAGCATCATATCCTTGCTGTCTTTGTTGACCTCACCCGTGCCTATGACTCTGTATGGCCTCATCCACAAGATCTGCCAGCTTGGACTTCGCGGCCGGATGCTATGCTGGTTGCAGAGCTTCCTCCTGGATCGCCGCATTTGTACCCACATCAACACGGCCTTCTCTTATTTCCGCACTATGGCCATTGGTGTCCCGCAAGGAGCAGTCTACTGTTGTTTGGGTATGGGATTTTCAGGAATCGGTTCGGTATAGGTAGGTATTTTTCGGCATACCCAGGAATCGGTTCGGTATGGGTAGGTATTTGCAAAAATACCGGTATACCGGTATTTATTCGGTATTTGCTGAAAATGTTTTACAACGTCAAAACACTGAATTTTCCATGAAAATTTTCCACTGAATTCACAAGACCATGGATTTAGTCATTTCCAAGGTCAGAAGAGGCTAGAAAATCCATGAAAAGCAATGGGATTCACAGTTTTTAGGAATTTTTGAAATATTTTTTTAAGTTTTAATGAAGTGAAATTGTTTTTGTAAATAATTTTGAGTGAGAATCGGCTAATGTACAGTATGGAGATCTAACGAGCAGTTACAAAATGCAGGGCAATTTTGTTCATTTTGAATGTGCTGTACATCAAGTACATAGAGACTTGATTATTAAGGAGCAGTGCGAAGTTAAGCCAAAACTAAACCAACGCTTTCTAATGACAGAACAAGTTTGGGACAGGAAGTAGGGTCATAGACGTAAAAATCCTATCCTTCAAATTCGATATTTTGGAGGGATATCGTAATAGAATATGTTTCTACATTCCCCAAAAATGCAAAATTAGAAAGAAAACAATATGATCATAGGGAATTTTGGATAAAAAATGCACTAATCTGAACAAAAAATACCGATTCCCAAATACCTGGGTATTCCCAGAATAATCGGTATACCGGGTATGGGTATTGATAAAAATACCTGGAATCGGTAGGTATTTATTGGGTAGGTATTCCCAAAAATACCCATTTTTCGGTATGGGTTCGGTATACCCAATCAACAGTAGAGCAGTCCTCTCTCCTCTCCTATTTGTGCTCTATATTGATGACCTGCTCACGGCCCTTCCTCCACACTGTCAGCTTGCGTTGTATGCTGATGACCTTGCCATCTGGTCTACCCATCCCAACTTTCATACCTTGGAATCCCGTGTCAACACTGCCCTCACAGCACTTCAGCGATGGGCCGATAAATGGAATTTGATCGTAAACACTCAAAAAACGTTTGCGCGTCTCTTCTCTCTGGCTCGATCTGATACTCCCCTCACCAACTCAATTCACCTCCTCTATGACCACCTCCCCATTCCCATCCAAGATTAGATCACATATCTATGGCGTCATTCTCGATCGGAAGCTGTCATGGAAGCAGCACATTCATGCCATCTGTCAACGAGCAAATCAACGACTGGGAGTCTTGCGTCAGCTCTGTGGCACACCTTGGGGACTCCAGCGTATGCAACTCCAACAGCTATATACCTCCTTTGTGCGACCTGTTCTTGAATACGCCTCACCAGTCTGGACTCCCAACCTGAGCCCGGCTCATTCCTCCAAGTTAGAACAGGTACAGTACAGTCTGCTGCCTTACGACTTGTCACTGGAACTCGGCGCTGTACCAGTGTAGACGGTATGCAAATCGAGGCAAACGTTCCCCCCTCTGTCTGAGGCGGTCCCAGTCTGTTCTACTGAATGAAGCACGAAAAAGCACGGCGACTGTCTGACTCACAAAACGAGCCGTGCTCCTCGAAGATGACATCTCTGTGGCCAAGGAGACCAACCTACAACGCTTTACCTTTGTTCAGGCGGCGGAACGGCTGCTCTCTGGCCCCAATCTGGCGCCCCGAGACCCAAGCCCAACTCCTTAGGGGCCGTGCAAAAATTACGTAATGGCAGGAGGGGGAGGGGGGGGGGTTCGCCAAAAGATTACTATTCATTACGGTGGGGGGGAGGGGGGTTGGCGACTTCATTACGTAATTTTTTAAAGTGCAGAAATCACTAAAGTGGCCATAATTTTAATTGTTTTGATGTGTAGTACATGTACTTGTAGTCTCGATTTGAAGCTATTGGGCTTAAATTTTCTCGATTTCACTTAGATGAACGTTTAGATTAGAGAAGGTAGCTACCGTTTACGTCAGGGCTTTCGAATTTTTCAAATGCTAAATGGCAAGAGTGACCTTTGACATCTTATTAAGAGTATATAAGGGTATAACACTTATCGACTCGATCTTTTACAGGGTTCGTGCGGCTTTTTCCGAGCAAAATTCGCTGAACAAAGTCAAATTTCCCCGACCAATCAGAGTGACAACATTCTAACAAGGCTCAGAATTTTTAAAAATTTGCTCTGAAAAACGCATTTAACCGGCATTCTGTTAAGTTGTAGTAGTTGTGGAAAGTCAGAAGTCCCATTTTCAAAAGGGTGGTGTGTAAAGTTCTGACAGGGCCCTTTGGGCGAGAGAGGATTCTACTGCTATCAATTTTTTCCCTGACTGGACAACCAAATTCCCTGACCTTTCGGGTCCCGCACGAACTCTGGTTTATGACTATCGATTATCAGTCAAGCAATATTGAAGCAGCCCTAAAACCCAGTATAAAACACTTCCAATACAATCCGTCACCCCGTCAGTAACCAAACGCCATCCAATGCTGGCTTCTATCTATGTAAAACTAAGACTATACGTACATGTACGTAGTTGTAGCTCATCAATAAAGAAAACTAAGATAACTATCAATTGTTACTGTATACAGATGCTATTTTAATAAGAACGTCATTTTACATAGAATTGAACGGAAAATTTTCGGCTCTAACTCTTCAAAAAATTGAAATTTCGGGGGGGGGGTAGCCAAATTATTACGTAATTAGGGGAGGGGGGGGTCAGGAAATTATTACGGGCGATTATCAGGGGGGGAGGGGGGGTCCGAAAATGGGCAAAAATACCATTACGTAATTTTTGCACGCCCCCTTACCCTTCTGCGAGCCCGCTCCATTTGGCTCCCAATAACATATCCTTTTACTTGCATCATGATACTCCATGAGAGATCATTGCCGCTACCTTTCCGCTTTGAAAGGGTAACTAATACACATTGACATAACAAACCAAATCCATAATTGACAGTGGTGCCACATTTATACTGATGGTTCCCTTGACCTCATCCGGTCCAAGGCTGGCATGGGTTTCCTCATCCAGCGAAATCCGCAGGATGAAAAACCTTTTGCTGTCCCCACTGTCCCTGTTTGGCCCATCTGTGACATTGAGCTCAAAACCATCCAACGGGCTCTTATAGTACTGCTTATCGATCTGGTGCCAGCCCGGCCCAACCTGTGGTACTTTTCACAGATAGCCTCGTTTCTCTTCACAAGCTGCATACTGCCTGTGCTTGATTGCTCTCTCCTGACTCCTTAGTTGCCGTTGCCGATGTGCAAAGCTCTGTTGATTACCTTATTCCCAACTTCCAGACTGAAATCGTCTTTCACTGGATTCTCAGCCACTCTAATATCCCTGGGAATGACCAAGCAGATGCACTGGCTAAGCAGGGAGCTGACCTGCCTCTGTCCCACACTCCTGCTTACCCATACCATATACATCGGAAACTCATTCACCGTAATATTCTTCATCTGTGGGTCCGAATGTGGCAGCAGAGCCCAAAAGCC
>JASANB010001231.1:0-114938 GCA_030248155.1 Sabatieria punctata
GTCCAGGGGTCTGGGGATGTCCGAATCCATATTACCAAATTAGGAAAACATGGTAATATGGATTCGGACCCCCGAACCCCCGACCCCCACCGAAAACATACCCCCACCGAGGTACGTAAACAGCGCTTTGTGGATTCTGAACCCCACACAGGGACCGTAGTTTACATTTCATGAAATTTTGTTTGCAAATTTTTGGGGCACACTTGGAGACCTCGGTTTCGGACCATTCCCCGCATCCGCCGACCACCCTAACTTTAGGCCTCAGTTTCAATGTTATGCTTAGGTTTAGCTGGGTGCAGGTTCAGAGTTTGAATGAGCCTTAGGCTTAAGTTTAGGTAAACAAGTTTATAAATCTGACAGTTTGCCTTGCTATGTGGGGATTGAGCCAGCAATGGGTTTCTTTAACCTCTGGCTTTACTAATTGATTGTAACGCGGTAAATTCGTTCGATATAATCATCAATGCAAACCTTACGCAACGTTTGCTTTGGTTTTGCGTAACGTATTTCCCAGCAAACTGCCCATCATAGAAATAAATTAAATACCGCTAAACGATTGCCAAAAATGCTTGACTTGGTGGTGACTGGGTGAGTAAAAAAGCTGCGTAACAGTTAAAGCTGCAGGTCAACAATGAGCATTGATAGTGAGCAGAGAAGCTTGCACAAAAATAGGAGTCCACAAAGTATTTCAGATAAAAATAAATAAAATATAATGAAAGATACCATACGGCAGGTAGGAGAACAAAAACAGATTTCTTCACACTGTCGCTGAGCTCCACTGAGAGCTTACATCAAATCTGAATAAGAATTGTGCTAGAAATCTTTGACAGTGAGTGAGCTACTATCCATATTTGAATCTAAAACTCCATCATAGTCGGTGCTCGTCTAAATTTCGAGATCCAAAATCTCCTGACATTCTTTGAAACTTGAAACTTTATACGAACCCCTAAAAGATATAGCCAAGTGGCTAGTCACAAAAAAAGCAAAACACGCAGCCATAATAATTGTGGTGAAAGACACGAGCTTATAAGAGAGGAGGGGAGTAGTATTAATTATTGTACATAGCTAGGTAAGGCTATTGTTGAGCATTTATGTACAAATAGTATATAGGCGCCATGTATTAGAGCTAGCGAGGCCGCCATGACGTCATGTGGCGTCACTTTACTGCAAAGTAGGGGCGCGCCTCAATTCTTTCTGGAACTTTCTTCGCCTCGCCTCCTATTGGCTGGTGGGCGTGGCCTTCTAGAACTTTCCTTGCATTGTATATAAGCGCCTACGGTAATGTTACATCACTCTTCTAGAACTTTCTAGAATATTCTATTGAGCTATATAAGGGCCCAGCTCCTTTCATTCCTCTGTTTCTGCCAACTATCCTCTGTTTCTACAGATCCTCTGTTACCAACCTATTCTCTGTATCCTCTCAAGCTATCCTCTACTTTCCCAATTGCTGTGTCTGTGCAGCCCCTTCCCCAATTGTTATTATTGTTGTTATTCCCGAAATAAAGGGAACCTTCCCAAACCAAGGCTTCTGTTCCTGATCCACCGCAACATTTGGTAGCAGCGAGTGGTTATCAAGAGTATTCTACTTCAAAGACTCAACTCAAGGAAGTCAACTTCAATCAAGAATGGCCAAGGAACTCCTCAACTCTATCGCCACTGTCAAGGAAGAGGTGATCAACATTCTGTCAGCCTCTGACGACCTGCTCAACCAAGAAGAGCCTCCTTCCATCAACATCTCCAAGCTCCAAATCAGACTGAAGAGGAAGAGCACCACCTTGAAGAGGCTGCTGGAGCAGTTCACTAAGCTTGCTTCAAGTTCAAAGGATGAGGATCCAAATTTCCAGCAGACCTCAGAAATGCTGTCCAAACTGGTCTCCAAAGCTGACGATACTTTGGATGACATGGAAGTCCAACTCGATTACAACAACAAGAAGGAAATGAAAGAAAAAGAAGCAGAAGAAAAGGAACAAGAGAGAGAAGATCGCCTCAAGAAAGAAGAGCAGGAAAGAGAAGATCGGAAAGAACTGAAAAGGATGGAAGAAGAAACAAAGCGGCTTCAAATACAAGAAGAAACAAAGACAAAGAAAGACCTGGAGTTGGCCCAACTTCAAGAAGAAACCAGAAGAAGAGAGCTTCAAGTCCAAGAAGAAACTAGAAGGACAGAAATTCAAGAAGCTACAAGGAAGGAACTTGAGGTGGCCCAACTTGAAGAAGAAACAAGACGTCTGCAAATTCAAGAGAATACCAGAAAGGAACTGGAACTGGAAAGGATGGGAGTTGAAGACAGAGAAAGCCAAAGAAGATACGATTTTCAAATGAAGCAAGAAGAGGACAGTCACCAGGAAAAACTCAACACTTCTGTCCAGTCAACAAAGACCAATGGTGCAACTGTCAAACTCCCAAAGCTCCAGCTTCCAAAATTCGATGGATCTCTCCTCAAGTGGAAAGAATTCTGGGACTCATTCTCTGCAGCAATCCACGAAAATCCTGGACTCAAAGAGGTGGACAAACTCAACTATCTGAAGTGCAACCTGGAAGGAAAGGCCAAGTACGCACTGGATGGTCTACAAGTTACCAATGAGAACTATGACATTGCTGTCAAGCTCCTCCAAGAGAGATTCGGCAATGACCAGCAAGTTTTGTCTGCCCACTACACAGCTCTAACGGACTTGCCACCTTCTCCCAACGACCCTGTGAAACTTCGAATCACCTATGACAAAATAGAAAAGGTCTTGCGATCACTGGAAGCGCTGGGAGAAAATGTGGAGAGCTCATTACTCATCAAGACAATTCAGTCCAAGCTACCAGAAGAAACCCTGCTGGAGCTGGAAAAACGAAAGAGCCCAGAAGAAAGATGGACAACAGCAACGCTCAGGGACAAGCTGAAGTGGCTGATACTGATGCAGGAATCGGTCAAGCAGATGTCTGCTCACTCAACTCCAATCAAGAAGAATCTACCCGAGCCAATTCAGCATTATACAACTGAAGCCCTCTTTGCTGGACCGGCCCAGAAACCAACAAGGAACTGCATCTTCTGCAATGGCCTTCATTGGAATGATGAATGCCCCAATTTCAACACTGTGGAGGCGAGAAGACAGAGGATCAAGGGCTCCTGCTTCATCTGCTTCAAGAGGGATCACCTCAGCAAAGACTGTTCAAGCACCAAGAAATGCTTTCACTGCAAGAAAGTTATGGTGCACCATTCAAGCCTGTGTCCTGACAAATTCCCAAGAGGTCCCCTCACTCAAAGATTTCAACAAGGAAACTTCAACTTTCAAAAGGAGCCTGCTCAAATGGTTCGGGAGACAGCCCAAGATATTCAAGCGGAAGAAGGAAGCCTATTGGCATTTGGAGACCGAGTTCTCATGCCAACTGCAACGACTGTCATCCTGAATCCACAAAAGCCAACTCAAGGCATCAAAGTTCGACTCCTGATGGATAGTGGAAGCCATCGCAGCTACATCTCATCCGATCTGGCCAAGAAGCTCCAGTTGAAGATGGGAAGAAAGGAGAAGATTGCCATTCTAACCTTTGGATGCTCAACTCCCAAGGTCATCGATGCTCAGGTGACCACCCTCAAGCTCAAGCTCAAAGATGGCAGCTTCTTCAACCTCAAAGCTCATGTTGTGCCCGATATTGCTGGCCTCATGGAGCGCAAACCAATGGATCTACAGCGCTACAAGCTGGTCCTCAACAAGTATTCTTTGGCTGACGAACTTCCACAAGAATCGGAGTCAACTCAACTCAAACTTCTCATCGGCAATGACTATTATGGTGACCTCATCCTGCCAAAGAAGATTCAACTGGACCAAGGACTATACCTGGTCAACTCCAAATTTGGATGGCTCACCACTGGAAGAGTCAAGCAAGACTCCAAGCAGCCAGCAGAGCCCAATCTGCTGTGCCTCAATCTCAAGCCGCTTCATGATGAGAAGAAAGAAGAATTCTCTTCTGCAAGCAAGGACACTCAAGTCCATTCCATGCCCAAACCAGATGGGCTCAAGAAAACTAAGCCGAATGGCGTCAAAGGATCAATTCAAGGACGTGATGTTCAAATGGCCATCAAGGACTTCAATCAAGCTGTTTCAATTCAAGACTGTCGGATCAGCAAAGGAACAGCCACAAAGAAGACAAAGATGAACTACAAGGAACCAAGGAAAAAGAATCTACCTCCTCCAAGCAGCATTCCCCTCAAACCTTCAACCAAGAACAATGGCAAGAAGCCTTGTCTACTCCCAAAGAGGACAAAAAGCAAAAGGACAAGGTACAAGCTCTTCGCTGGGGAGTGTGGTGAAAGACACGAGCTTATAAGAGAGGAGGGGAGTAGTATTAATTATTGTACATAGCTAGGTAAGGCTATTGTTGAGCATTTATGTACAAATAGTATATAGGCGCCATGTATTAGAGCTAGCGAGGCCGCCATGACGTCATGTGGCGTCACTTTACTACAAAGTAGGGGCGCGCCTCAATTCTTTCTGGAACTTTCTTCGCCTCGCCTCCTATTGGCTGGTGGGCGTGGCCTTCTAGAACTTTCCTTGCATTGTATATAAGCGCCTACGGTAATGTTACATCACTCTTCTAGAACTTTCTAGAATATTCTATTGAGCTATATAAGGGCCCGGCTCGGCCATTGTCGATCCTCTGTTTCTGCCAACTATCCTCTGTTTTTACAGATCCTCTGTTACCAACCTATTCTCTGTATCCTCTCAAGCTATCCTCTACTTTCCCAATTGCTGTGTCTGTGCAGCCCCTTCCCCAATTGTTATTATTGTTGTTATTCCCGAAATAAAGGGAACCTTCCCAAACCAAGGCTTCTGTTCCTGATCCACCGCAACATTTGGACAAAAGTCCACCGGCGTGTAGCTAAGATATAGCGCTACAATAATCTGAAATAAAAAGAACGGTCTAGGGGGGTTCCAGACGAGTTATGCCCCCCGATAGGGTGACGAAAAAAAATTTTTTTTCCAAAAATGAAATTCAATGAAAGTTTCTTAAACTACTCTAAAAGTACAGCTTAGACATCAATTTTTAGCATTCAACTCCAATTAGTAAGCTGAAACATGGAGTTGGAAATTTATGTACCCCAGTGAAACATGCAAAATGTGGCATTTTTAATTTTTGAACGCAAATATTTCAGTGTTTGCCGTCCGGCAGCCCGTAATGTTTTACACCGGCGTGTAGCTAAGATATAGCGCTACAATAATCTGAAATAAAAAGAACGGTCTAGGGGGGGTTCCAGACGAGTTATGCCCCCCGATAGGGGGGCGAAAAAAAATTTTTTTTCCAAAAATGAAATTTAGTAAAAGATTCTTAAACTACTCAAAAAGTTACGCAAAAACCCCGTTTGTTAGGTCTAAATTCCGATCAGCAAGTCAGAAATTCGACATCGAAATTTTGGTCCCATAGTTAAGCGGGCCGATTTTTAGAAGGCCATATCTCGAGCGTGGAGCGTCGAATCTGGAAATTCTTTGCAGGTCATTGATAACTTGTCAATATGATTTAGTGTTCCAACTTTCAGCCCTCTACGCCCAACTTTCAATTTTGGGTCTGAATAGGGCAAAGGGCCAAGACTCGATCGGTTCAGAGACTGACTCTTAATTTAACTTAATTGAAATTCAAAAGTTGGACCATGATTCGCCTGAAATTTCAATTATATTCTCAATTATTTCCTGTGATGAAGAATGTAAGAAAATACGTCATAAGTGTTAGAAGCAGGCCCCAATGACTACAAACAAAAACCTATTTAGGGTTTGTCACCTCTGATATACTGACCTCACTTTGTTTTGTACTACTTTACACTCTGCTTTTCATTTCCTAGTTCGTAAAAGTTAAAACAGTGATTTTGGATGTATGGTGGGTTTTACACCCCCTTTTCGGTGAAGGTGAAGGTACCTAGGAAGTGATGTTGCTCAAGAATGCTGAAAACCAGATCAGAAAGAATTAGTAGTTATTCTGTTGTAGATCTGTTGCACTGCGCCCTTTTTGAAGTAATTGATTTGACTGAATTGGACGCGGTCACTGGTGAATGGAAACGCAGAGGTGATTTGAAATACCGGGCAATTATAGCCAAGCGATAGTACAGTTGGGGGGTGCCGAACGTTATAAACTGCCGGGCAGAGGTAGATCGACACGAACACGGCCAGGCAATAGCCGGGCGGTGACGAAGAGCGAATCGTAGACTCCACTCGCAGGACGTACAATGGCAGTAGCACGAAAATCATTTATTTAGAGAGTATCAGTAGAAACATAGCGACCGCACAAGACATCAACAACGCACAGAACGACGTTAAACGAGAACAAGATGGCGGACGCCTATAAAAATGGCGGCGGCCGCGCTGGATGCGCTTGTTTGAAATGGCTCGCGTCTTGACACGATAACGCCGAACCGTAATTGGAGCGAAGACCGCCCGGCGCTCCCTTAAACCAGCAACAGCCAGAGGCTTGCAGAAACAGGAACTGTCCACTGTTCACTATTTAACTTCATTATTTTTACTGCTTACTATAATTGCACATCTTATACTATCTACAAGGAATCTAGGATTTTTTCAAATTTTCGAAACCCCACCGCAGGCAAATTTACGAATTTAGCAATTGTGGTGGACTTTCACGAATTTAGGCGGTCTGTCTCAAGAGGATGCAGATAATCATCTGTTCCGCAGAGTTCCGCATTGCGCTCTGTTCGATTTGTAAATGCGCATTTCCCTGTTGCTTCAACAATCAGGTAGTCTGGCGCTTTCAAAGAACCCAGACTAAAGAACTCTCCTTGCTGAGTTAGTTACCTTGATTCAGCTAGCCTGCAATTTGCATTGGCTTGTGATAGAGAGAGCTATGGCCACTCTACACTATGGACCAGCAGTTCGTATAAAGTTGTGGCCGGCTGCGGTGCTGCAATGCTGCTGGCACTGCCGGTCCATTTGCTCTTGATTGTTGTGTTGATTGGCAACCGGAAAACAGATGTCTTCTCTCATACTTTCTTTCGTCTCTTGGTATCGCTGAGTCTCAATGACCTCACCGCTTCTGTGGTTCTTGGCACTGGCTACTTACTGCTCTCCTGTCTACCTCAACAATTGTCTTTAGTGGCTCCAACATTGGTTCCGACAATTTTGGCAGGTTTTGCGGGCGCTTGTGCCAGTAGGTCTACCTTTTTTACTTGGGCACCATTGTCTATGAACCGTTCATGTGCACGTGTGTGCCGCTAGTTCACCTGCTGAAAAAATTCCGCATTTTGTGTCAGTCAGACACATAACAACATTGTATAGTATTATTGTACTGATACCATGCATAGTGTAGGTATTGTAGTGATAGGGATTCCGAGCCGATTCGATGTGTCGGGGGCCTTACAGCCCCATTGGTCCATTACCCCGAATAAGTCGTAATTTCGGATGTTTGCCCTTCTTTCACTGCCCAGCCATGTCCTAGCCATGCTGTTGTTGTGTGCCAGTCCAGTCACTAAGAGAGCGCCTGGCATATTGATGTCATGGTGTTGTCAGCTCGTGACGGCTGCCACGGCTGCTGGTGCCCCTTGTGAACAGGGCTCCTGGAATAGTTCGTCTCTCAGACAGCTCCTGTCGTTGACGATCTTCTACTCCAATGCGGCATGCTTCGGTGCAACCGTAGATCCAGTCGGTTCCCATTTACCTACTCGCTGTCACCAGCTTTCGGTGACCTGGACTTTGTGCCGACGACCAACTCTTTGCGACAAGAAACTTGCGGCGCCGAGAGGATGAGCACACAAGCACGCGCACAGTGACTTTGCTACCTAAACCACTGTACCAAATGTGCCGTTGTGATAGGATTTTACGACCTATGTATCTGACGGAAGATCTGCCTGCCAGGTGGGCGGTCCAAGGGGACTTAGTCTCATGGAGTATGCGCGCAAAACGCTTGGAAATGCGCGTATAGAACGTTGTATTTATTCAATAATAAGGCTAAAAGCGCAATATTATAGGCAGCCAAATTACAAAAAACGCTGAAAGGGCTTCCAAAAACACCGATATGTATGTCGTGATTATCAGCAGCAAAAACGCAAATTCGGTTTTTACGACCGAAAAGCCTTTTAAGCGGATTTTAGGCTAAAAATAGTGATTTCCGAGCCAGTATTTAGTACTCTAGTGGCAACTATCAGTGGGTGGGTGGGTGGTCCTCGGCAGGGGCGGGGGTGACAAAAGCTTGACCATATTAGTCTCGCGTCTAGTTAACCCAACAAATATGCCTAAAGTCAAATTTTGAATTCCAGCTGGAAATGAAGTGATGCTGTGTGCGATTGCATTGAACAGGTTTATCGTCTACATCTTTCCATTATCTCACAAAGTTGTAAGGTTTAGAGTATCGTAATTCTAGCAAATTTAACAACATTTCTTCTGCTAGGTTTGGAGAGAAACGCATACAAAGATTGTGATTTCGATTCAATGGCTCCTTTCATTCGTGATGATGTTCGGCTACATGCACCCTAACGTTCATGTATGTATGCTTTTAGAACATGCTTTTTGCCCGAAAACTTGCATTTGGACTAGGAGTTGTGCTCATTGACACGACTTTTCAGCTAAAGTGGCAGTGGAACGAAACTGCTGACACACTGATTCAGTATATGCCAACCAATAGTTTCTATCTCCTCGTAGTGACGTTGGACATTTCGCTGATGAGTCTCAGTGGGCTGATGCTGGTCCTTCTATACACTGGCTGCATAGTGATGTTAGCACTGCATCCAGGTGGCGTAGGTCACAAGATGATCTGACCAGCATAAGAAAGCTATTTATAGGACAGAGCGATGTGCGCTTGGCATTCCAAGGAATACTACTCAGTACCAGTTTGATCGTTCAGAATCTGGCAATGTTTATTTTTCTTTTCTGCCCGCAGATGGTGGACGCTCCATCGGACCATGTTTTGCTTATTATCTATTTGGTTGCCTCTTCATCTAACTACATTACTGGCCCTTTCGTTGTGATCTTTATGAGCAGTGAGGTTAGGAAATATGCTGGAAAGTTGTTTATGAGAAATCGTACTCCTAAAGTGTTCTTGATCAGGCAGTGGAATTGTCCGGCGAACCAGGACTGTGTAAAGTAAAACAGTGGTCAAAAGCAGACATTTCTTTATGCGTAGGTAAAACGTGGTCGTAGAAGGACCAATCGAATCCCCAGGTCCAGCTTACAGTGGGAAAATATCGAACTTTTAAAACATATTAAGAGTCCGTTCTCTGGTCAGATCGAGTATCAGTATTCAGACCCAAAATTGAAACTTTGAGCTAGAGAGCTGTAAGTTGGCACACTAATACTTATGAGTCATATTTCAGCTGCAAAGGACTAGTGGATCTAACTCTCCTGTCCTGAGATATTGACTTCCGAAAATCGGTCTGCTTAACTATGGTACCAAAATTTCAAAATCGAATTTCTCGCTTAATAATCGATATTACAGTCAGGGAAATAACAACATATATGGTATCAGTACACATATATGGAAACGGTACCATATATGGTACCGGTACACCTTCAAGTGGTACCATATATGGTACCACTTCCTTATATGGTACTGGTACCATATATGGTACCATATATGGTACCCTTTCGATCGAGGCCTCAGGTGGTACCATATATGGAAACGGTACCATATATGGTACCCTTTCGATCGAGGTCTCAGGTGGTGCCATATATGGTACCGGTACCATATATGGAAACGGTACCATATATGGAAACGGTACCATATATGGTTCCGGTACCATATATGGTACCCTTTCGATCGAGGCCTCAGGTGGTACCATATATGGTACCGGTACCATGTATGGAACCGGTGCCATATATGGAGGTGGTACCTTATATGGTACCGCTACCATATTAGCTAGTACCATATATGGTACCCTTTCGATCGAGGCCTCAGGTGGTACCATATATGGTACCGGTACCATGTATGGAAACGGTGCCATATATGGAGGTGGTACCATATATGGTACCGGTACCATATATGGAAGTACCATATATGGTACCCTTTCGATCGAGGCCTCAGGTGGTACCATATATGGTACCGGTGCCATATATGGTACCGGTACCATATATGGAAACGGTACCATATATGGAAACGGTACCATATATGGTACCCTTTCGATCGAGGCCTCAGGTGGTACCATATATGGTACCGGTGCCATATATGGAAACGGTGCCATATATGGTACCCTTTCGATCGAGGCCTCAGGTGGTACCATATATGGTACCGGTGCCATATATGGAAACGGTACCATATATGGTACCGGTACCATATATGGTACCCTTTCGATCGAGGCCTCAAGTGGTACCATATGGTACCACCTGAGGCCATACATGTAACAAGTCATCAGCCGAAGGGGGAGGGGATTGGGGGGTCTGGCGCCGGCCGGGGGGTCTGAGCCAAAATTTTGGGAGGGGGGTCCGGCACTAAAAAACGCTCAAAAATGGAAAAAAATCGCAATTTTTGGGCCAAAAATCGCTAATTTGGGCTGAAATACAGCCAAAAAGTGCTGTTTTACCGGCGATTTTTGGTAATTTTTGTGTCTGAAATTGCAAAAAATAGCAAAAAATTTGCTCAAAAATTACTTGCCAAAAATCGGAGGGGGGTCGGAAAAATCGTCTCGGTCTCGAGGGGGGTCCCTATCTGGGGGGGTTGGCCTAAGTCGGGTGGGGGGGGCAGACCCCCCAGACCCCCTGTTACATGTATGCCTGAGGCCTCGATTGAAAGGGTACCGTATATGGTACCGTTTACCACTTGGTACCACCTGAGGCCTCGATCGAAAGGATACCATATATGGTACCATTTCCATATATGGTCCCGGTACCATATATGGCACCACCTGAGGCCTCGATTGAATGGGTACCATATATGGTACCGGTACCATATATGGTACCGTTTCCATATATGGCACCGTTTCCATATGTGGTACCGGTACCATATATGGCACCACCTGAGACCTCGATCGAAAGGGTACCATATATGGTACCGTTTCCATATATGGTACCACCTGAGGCCTCGATCGAAAGGGTACCATATATGGTACCGGTGCCATATATGGTACCCCTTATGATTTGATCGAAGGGGTACCATATATGGTACCTGTTACCATATATGGTACCGGCTCCATATATGGTACCGTTTCCATATATGGTACCGGTACCATATATGGTACCACCTGAGGCCTCGATCGAAGGGGTACCATATATGGTACCAGTACCATATAAGGAAGTGGTACCTGGTACCACTTGAAGGTGTACCGGTACCATATATGGTACCGTTTCCATATACAGTATAGATAAAAAAAATGTCCCATCGCTTTTTCGGCCTTCACTCAAACGTTTCGTTCTCAGTCACTTCTTTACCGATTTGGCTCAAATTTTCAGCAAAAATTAACAACATGGTTGGCTAAATATTCTGCAAGTGTGGTGCCAAAATTCCGACTCATACTGGTTTTATGACCCGAAAACTAGGAATGAGGGTGGTTCACGCAAATTTAATTTTTTTCGGTGATACAAGGAGTACAGTCCTGAAACTTGCAGGAATGATTGGTGTTGCTATTGGGCATAACATACTAAGCAGGCAGCCCTGTAGCTCAAAGGGCACTAAAATGGGGGAATTTCAAAAACATGAGTGAAAATCCCATAGTTAAGAAATCTGCACCTTCTAGAATCAAAGCACTGAATCTGTTGTTAATCAACATAGATTGTAGCAGGAAGTTCGGCAAATAAATGAACCTGATATTTAAGCTTTGTTCCACACCATAGAAATCATCCGTGCAGCGTTTTTTGAAAATTGAAAATCTTTAGAATCGTCATTTTGCCGGTTTTACGAAGGAAAGTCATATTTCGTCAAGTTTTTGAAATTCCCCCATTTTAGTGCCCTTTGAGCTACAGGGCTGCCCGCTTAGTATGTTATGCCCAATAGCAACACCAATCATTCCTGCAAGTTTCAGGACTGTACTCCTTGTATTACCGAAAAAAATTAAATTTGCGTGGACCACCCTCATTCCTAGTTTTCGGGTCATAAAACCAGTATTGGTCGGAATTTTGGCACCACACGCAGAATATTTAGCCAACCATGTTGTTAATTTTTGCTGAAAATTTGAGCCAAATCGGTAAAGAAGTGACTGAGAACGAAACGTTTGAGTGAAGGCCAAAAAAGCGATGGGGCATTTTTTTTGATCTATACTGTATGTGTACTGATACCATATATGTTGTTATTTCCCTGACTGTATTAAGACTTCTAAATTTGGGGGTTTACAGTACTTTTGGACTGTTTTAAGAAACTTTTATCAAATTTTATTTTTGAGAAAAAAATTTTTTTCGACCTCTTTGCGCCCCGTAGCTCATCCTGAACCCCCTAACACGCACTTTTTTATTTCAGAAAAACGTTGCGCTATCAATTACCTACAGTTTGGTGTACAGCATTCTGGGCTCAGACCCATAAAGCGTGAGGAAGTTGAGGTTAAACAGGTCCCAGTCGCAAAATTTTCACCCTTTTACTCAGGTGTAAATTTCCAATTCGTGTTTCTCAGCTACTAGTACGAATTCGGAGTGAAAAATTTGGGGTTTTACAGTACTTTTGGACTATTTTAAGAAACGTTTGTCAAATTTTATTTTTGAGGAAAAAAATTTTTTTCGACCCCACTTTGCGCCCCCTAGCTCGTCCGGAACCCCATAACACGCACTTTTTTATTTCGGAAGAACGTTGCGCTATCAATTACCTACAGTTTGGTGTAAAGCATTTTGGGCTCAGACCCATAGAGCGTGAGGAAATTGAGGTTAAACAGGTCCCAGTCGCAAAATTTTCACGCTTTTCAGGTGTAAATTTCCAATTCGTGTTTCTCAGCTACTAGTACGAATTCGGACTTAGAAATTTGGGGTTTTACAGTACTGTTGGACTGTCTTAAGAAACTTTGGTCAAGTTTTATTTTTGACCCTCTTTGCGCCCCCTAGGTCATCCGGAATGCCCATAACATGGACTTGTTGTCAGCAAGAAAAATAGTAAAATTTGAATTTCCAGCCAAAAATGTTACGTATTAAACATAAGTAAAAACCATTGACTAGAGCACAAAAAGGCGGCTCTATTGCCGGTAACCTGGTTTCAATCGGTCTAATGGTGCCCGAGATACAGCTGCCCAAACTATGCAGCGCATGCGGTATTTTTCGTTCTGGGACCTTGATTTTCAACTTTCAAGTTCAATTTTCTCAATTTTCTCAATTCAGCGATTTTGCTCATTTCTTTTATGTTATAGAGAAAAGATAGCGCTACATTTTTAGGACATCTCTAGACCTGTAGGACTCTAGGTTTCCTGGAATCAGCACTCCAGTGGAGCATAAAACATTTTTTTTTCGAAAAAATAATTTTGAATCACAGCCTGATCGACGTGACGCGAGAATTTCAAAAATGTCATTCCCAAGTTGCTACGATGAAAAATATGCGAGTTATTGCCAAAAAACCGAAATTTTCTGATTTTTCTACATAGTTCCGGAACCGGGGCCTGCCAGAAGCTGAAAATTGCAGGTAATGTTTCTTACATCAATATATGTCTGAATGCAAAATTTGAGCCAAATCGGAGAACCTCGCCTCAAAGTTTCCCAGGGTCATCAGTAACTTCTGTGACAGGGGTACCCCATTGAAGGGCTCTGAAAAGAGCGAGGTTGTGTACTGAGCTGTCCGAAAGGACAGTGGAACTCATAAACAAACAAACAAAGAAACTTAAACTGGCTCTTAAATTCTCAACCTTCTATGTGTCGACCTGTTTCATTGACATCGTACGTTTGCAAAGTTTTAGACAGGCTCTAGTGCGGAAGGCCCTATTAGGCTTTTACTCAAACACTACCTATTCAGGGCTCAACATTGGTTAGGTCTAATAGGTCCACGGCTTTGCAAATGCTCTAGTGTTTGAATGACTGGATAAATTCTTTGGATAAACCCTAAATGCCAGGTTGTTCACATCTCAAACAAGCAATATAAAAATGATTTCGCGTATTCTATAAACAGCAAAAATCTACAATCACTTCAAGTGATTAAAGATTTTGGCTATTACAACGTGCTAAAAAATTCAGAAATTCTCCAAACGTTGTTAGCGGAATCGTTTTCAAAGGCTATGAAAATGTCGGTTTTAATTTTTAGAGCATTTCATACATGACAAAGCAACATCTTTACTGAGGGTCAATGCGACACTTATGTATCATATATATGCACAGAGCAAGGTTGATGCACAAAAAGGGACGAAAAGGTGTGAACATCTGGAGGGGCAAGAGCAACTCAGTCCACCACTGTCTGACAAACTACCACTACAAACTATAGAGAGCACAATGCTATCACTTATGTATTACTGTTGGAAGGTCCGGGGTTAAAAAAATAAGTTCAGGTTCAAGTCAAGTCCAACATCGAAATTTCAGGTTCAAGTCCAGGTTCAAGTCCATCATCTAAAAAACCTGGACAATAGGTTCAGGTTCAAGTCCACTGATAATTTCAAGAATTGTTCAAATTTTGCACTGCTGGCAAGCTTTCTGAGCTATATAAGCCTGTCTACTAGTAATGAAAGACGAAAACCACATTTTATGGGGCAGTAGTTTCGTTTTCTCGCATATTCAGTTTGAAAAATAGGTGTAAAAAACAAGAAACCATGAAAATGTTGTGCAATCCAATCGCAAATTTGACAAATTTTGCCTAAATTTTCACTCAAATTTTGAACCTATTGAGTGGGTCCAGTAAAACGAAACAGGTTCAAGTCCAGCTGAAATAAAATAGGTTCAGGTTCAGGTTCAAGTCCACAGATTTCAGGTTAAAAACCTATTAGTAAGTCCAGGTTCAAGTCGGACTTGCCAACAGTATTATGTATCGTACGTATATATGCACAGAGCAAGGTTGATGCACAAAAAGGCACAAAAAGGGGGAACATCTGGAGGGCAAGAGCAACTCAGTCCACCACTGTCTGACAAACTACCACTACAAACTATAGAGAGCACAATGCTATCACTTATGTATCGTAAGTATATATGCACAGAGCAAGGTTGATGCACAAAAAGGCAAAAAAAAGGGGGAACATCTGGAGGGCAAGAGCAACTCAGTCCACCACTGTCTGACAGACTACCACTACAAACTATAGAGAGCACAATGCTATCACTTATGTATCGTACTTATATATGCACAGAGCAAGGTTGATGCACAAAAAGGCACGAAAAGGAGGGAACATCTGGAGGGGCAAGAGCAACTCAGTCCACCACTGTCTGACAAACAACCACTACAAACTACAGACAGCACAATGCTATCACATATGTATCATATCATATATATGCACAGAGCAAGGTTGATGCACAAAAAGGCACAAAAAGAGGGAACATCTGGAGGGCAAGAGCAACTCAGTCCACCACTGTCTGACAAACAACCACTACAAACTATAGACAGCACAATGCTATCACTTATGTATCATATCATATATATGCACAGAGCAAGGTTGATGCACAAAAAGGCACGAAAAGGAGGGAACATCTGGAGGGGCAAGAGCAACTCAGTCCACCACTGTCTGACAAAACAACCACTACAAATTATAGAGCAACACAATGCAGTACTGAAGAGTGATTTGCTGATCTGGAATGAAATCAGTGTGTGAACCATGTCCAAATTGTTCACTACAGGAACGCTACTCTAATCTGTTTCTGATAGTCAGATTAGTGGACTTTTTCATAGAATGTAGAGCCGGGAGAGGGTTGCAGAGGGAAGAGGTGGTCATCACTTCGGGTGTAGTGCAGTCGACACTCTCGCAAGGTCTCACTGTGACTGACACTCACACACAGCCTGATCGCAGCACACTTGAGCAGACAGAACATACGCGCTGACATTCCTTTGAACACGGCCAAGGTTGAGTTAGCTGGTAGCTGAAACCCACTCAAGCCTAAGAGCCAATATGACAACAAATATTCAGGGTATTGGTAAAGTCAGGTGCTTAATGACGTATTAGGTATTCGTACCATATATGGTACCCCTATATTCGTTGACTCTGGTGGTACCATAAATGGCAAAGGCGCCACATCTATATGGTATATGGCTACCTTCGGTCACTGTATTGTTTGTGTGGTGGTACTATACAGTACACCATACCCCTACATTGTGGTACTGATACCAAATATGGTACCGCTCCATTCAAATTCATACAATACATGGCACATATTACTTTCACCCATGACCTCATGTTATCCCTACCAAAGGAACCGGTACCTTACGAATCAGTAGCGATACCTTGTACAGTATGGCGCTAAGTGCCAGTCAGAGTATGGCATCAGAGGCCCTTAATCGAATCGAACTGGCATGGGTACCAGACCTACATAGAAATCCAAACTGTTCAAGATGAATTAGGACAGTGCTCTAGGACATAACTTTTTCAGTGCACTTAGTGTGTACTATTTTATGGTGAGCTAGCAGTGCAGTTATATGAAGGAACTAACTAACGGCCTTGTCAACGGGTCCGATCCAGAAGTTCTGCTTCAAAGGCTCATCCATTCTGTACTCGCAGACCACTCTGGCCAGAGCATCGCAGGGCGCGTCATGCAGTTGACCAGTGGCTACCTCCATCATGACACAGTCCTCATCACCGGCCTTGTTGTCTGGTTGGTCGGGCGCCCAGTTGGTCTGAGTCTCACTTGCCGGGTACTCCATGCTGCCACGGGACGATACGCTCTGCCACTTGAAACCCTCATTGTTCTCCTTGCGAAGATTGGTCCACAGGTGGTTGTCAGTATGCTGAAAAGGTACAGCACTTGCATACAGCTAAAAACATAAATACGTAGGTTAAGAGCTTGTCGCCCTGCCCAGCCAGGCAACTTCAAAAATTTTAAACCTGCAAAATGCTGGGTACATGATTAGGTTCGGTTGAAGTGCACAAATTTCAGGCTCAAGTCTGGCTGTTGCCAACAGTAACTTGCAAGACGCAACAAAAACTGAGAAAACTGCTTCTAAATTCAATTGTACATTGGACACACAATTCAATTGAACATTGGTGTTTTAGCTTCTAAAAGCAATCACCAACAAACAAGGGTCTGATATGGAGTTTAATGTTAGTTTAATGATGACTTACTATCAGCTTGTCATTGATGAAGACGTTATGCACGAGAAGAGTTTTGTTGAAGTAGTGACGGAACCCGAAAGTGGAATGGCTAACAGAAGTGCTGTAGAGCGAGCTGGTGAAGTCCCCAATCAAAGCGTCGTTATAGCTCAAACGGTAACCAACGGCCGTCAGTTCAACGGTGAATTTGAAGTCGCTGTCGCCTCGCACAGCAGAAACCACATATGCTGATCCAGGCTCAGGTTCCCCCTTGAATTGGTAAGTGAAAAACCTGATTCTGCCATTAGCGATAGTGAAGGCAACGTAGGGCCATTCTCCTGCATTGTTTCCTAATTTGAAGAAGATTTCCGCCGAGCTAAAAGAACAGTCAAACAGAATAAATGAAACCTCGATGGACGTGTCTGTGCGCGTGTGCTCTCTCTCGCTCTCACTCTCGCTCTCAATCTCAATTGTGTTTTAGTTGATCAGAAATTTTGCCGAATATTACGATCTTTTAGACTTTGCCGACAATTTGCTTGCCAGTAAATGAATTTCCCGCCTATAATTTGCTCCTGGAGACAGGGCAACTGCGACTGGGGACCCGGCTTTCCCCTGAGCTGCCGACCACGCACATGTATGGCTGTCATTTTCGCATTCATTGTCCAAATATCCGAAAATGTGTTACAGTTTGGGGCACCACAACCAGACAATACTAGACTCAATTCTGAGAAATTCAAGAATATTAGGTGAAATTTGGTAATATGTACAGTATACTGTAGAAATTATTTTAAAAATCGCCGCCTTCAACAACCGCCTTCAACAGTCACTTACGGTGTATCTTCAAGTGGACCGGAAATTCGGCCATACATCATAAATGTGTCTCGATACTTGAAGCTGGTAATCGGTTTTCCATACGATTGCCAAGTTGTCTGCAATAGTACTAGTTTTTTCCATTCATGAGCGACCGACCGACTGACCGACCGACCGACCGACCGACCGACCGACCCGACCCGACCCGACCCGACCCGACCCGACCCGACCCGACCCGACCCGACCCGACCCGACCCGACCCGACCCGGTATCGCGTCGATTGGTCCCAAATGGCAATAGGTCCCCTGCGTCGATAGGTCCCAAGCCCCGTCGACAGGTCCCAAACGACAATAGGTCCCCTGCGTCGATAGGTCCCCGGTCCCGTCAATAGGTCCCAAACGTCAACAGGTCCCGAACGACCGCAGCCGACTGCGTCAACAGGTCCCAAACGACTACAGCCGACCTGCGTCAACATTTCCCGAGCAATTAAGCAGCTTAAAACGAAGTTTTGCGCCCTCCCTCATTATGCTTTTGCTGCCCTCGCTTTCACAGACTGGGTGAAATCTGCAGGCAGCATTATGAACACGTTTACATACGCTCGATATGCCAGTTGCTTAAAACCAAAAGGTTATTTCCAAAATAAATGAAATATTTTGATTCAGCATGGCCAAAAATCCCTTGGTGCTAAGTGATTTTATTGGATTATAATTTTTTCATCAATATTTCGCTTTTTAATGATTTTTGCC
The DNA here is from genome assembly GCA_030248155.1 of Sabatieria punctata. NCBI lineage: Eukaryota > Metazoa > Nematoda > Chromadorea > Araeolaimida > Comesomatidae > Sabatieria > Sabatieria punctata. Next base: position 18,577 of record JASANB010001231.1, read on the forward strand.
GATTTGGTTAAGAATGAAGGCCTTTACAGTCTTGTAGCTGCCGGACGGACTAGTACATACCGGCAGTCGATGAATGGTTCGGTAGCCCAGAAAATGAGCTTTGCTTAGTGCAGTTACTAAACTTTTAGCTTTAATAGTATAGCAATTACAGACTGAAATGTGCTTGTTTAAAAATCCGTTCACTACTAAATTTAAACTAAGGTAATATCTGGTTTTGTCAGGCTCAAACGGCTACTGGTCCCAAGCCACTAAGCAAATTAAAGGCGATAAAGCGCCATCCCTCTTCTGTTTTAAAATGCGTGTCTCCAGCCAAGGCTTTATAGCATAGTAATAAAAATTCCTCTTTTGTATGCGAATTCAAAGACAAAACCAGCGTGTTGTACGCTTTGGTAATGAAGCATGGGATGAGTACCACGCTCAGTTTTAGCACAGAACTCCTCAAACCGTCCGTAATCGGCCATAATTACGTAGCAACAGCCTAGGAATGAACACGCGCCTCCACCTACACTCTATTGCAACTAAGAGGCATGATCTGTTTATTACCGGGGTCCACCTTTTGTCTTGTACCATGTCCAGGTCATTCATTGTCGCTCCTCCTTCTGTAATCACCGCCCGCCGCCTCAATTGTTTTTATGTTTTATATTTATTATGACAGCCCATGCCTGGAGGGCACTTGAGTTCCGGTTGCCGGCCTTTAGCAAGTCAGCCGAATTTAGTTGGGACCTATTGACGGGGCTTGGGACCTATCGACACAGGGGACCTATTGTCGTTTGGGACCTGTCGACGGGGCTTGGGACCTATCGACACAGGGGACCTATTGCCGTTTGGGACCTGTTGACATGGGCCCTGTTGACGTTTGGGACCTATTGACACCCAATCCCCGACCCGACCCGACCCGACCCGACCCGACCCGACCCGACCCGACCCGACCCGACCCGACCCGCCCCGACCCGACCCGACCCGCCCCGACCGACCGACCGACCGACCGACCGACCGACCGACCGACCGACCGACCGACCGACCGACCGACCGACCGACCGACCGACCGACCGACCGACCGACCGACCGACCGACCGACTCAGCTTACTGGAGAGTGGAGCTGAGTGGCGATGTCTAGAAACTCGGCGGACGTGTGTTCCGAGAGCAGTTGTCCATTGCCCAGTAGTTGACAGCCGCCAGCAGACAGGAATTGGTCAACGGTCACTCCAGCCTCCTCTTCCACTGTGTAGCAATGCCGGTCAGAGTAGAAGGATGGCTCGGACAGCGACTCGCAGCTGCTCTGGAACTCGGCTGCAACTGAGACACTCACCTATGTTATTTTGATCTTAACAGCAGCTGCTGAAGGATACAAGCTAAACTGAAGTTAACAGTCTTTAAAATATAATCGGGAGATATCGATCTCTTCCTTAACTTTCAGCATCGTCGCACCAATGGAGAGAGGAAGGCAACTACGGATTACAAAAGTAGACAGCAAACAAACAAACTTTCACCTTTCACGGCAACAATCTGATTTTAGAAAAGCCAACATAGAGAAAAGTGCTTATATACACTGTACCTGTCGATTCAGCAACAACCGTCCCGATTGAACAGAAACATATCAGCAAAGCTGACCAGTAGCTTCTTTCATTGGACATCGCTTTCAATCGAGCAAGTAGTACGTGCCTGGTACATACAACTATTGTACACAATGACAGAAAGTTCTCTCACCTTCAAGTACTTAAACCAGAGAAGTGCCTTTCAAGCTGATTTACTACTAAAGCGCTCCTTATACTCCTACTAGGTATGGCCAATGGTTTTCAAAAATTCACGCTACAGCAAAAAATTATGCTAAAACCGCCGATAACATGACCGAATGCGATAATTTACGCAAAAAACCGCACTTGATTCCATGAAAAATTAGAAAAATGCGATCTAAAAACATCCGTCTGCGAAGAACTTTTGTATGGCGCACTTGGTACCATTTTTAATTACGGGCAACAGATTTGAATACTGGCTCTACAAGCAAAAATTTATGCTCAAACGGCAATAGCATGACCGGTTGCGATTATTTACGCAAAAACCGCACTTATTTTCATGAAAACTCGGAGAAAGAAATGCTGGTTCGAAACAGCTGCGTGGGTCAAATCGCGTAAATTAGTGTCGAATTGGCTCATCGGACATTTGGCAGCCCTGCACGAGAGGGTTAAGTACCATAATCAACGGGAGCAGCTATATTCCAAAGACAGATTGAATATCCTGCTCAAAAATCAGGTTGCGCTGCAATAAAGCGCATGTGCAATTACCAAATTAGCTTTCTAACCTTGATAAGCTCGCTCTATCTGCGCTTGCTCGCGAGTCGAGTCGAGTCGAGTCGAGTCGAGTCGAGTCGAGTCGGGCCGAGCCGACCCGAGCCGAGGCTAGCCTAGAAGAGCTTTTTCAGGCCCGTGAACATCTCTAGTAGCTACTGCAGTAGGAGTAAAAACAGCGCTTAATAGCAGGTATATGCTAACCTATGAGCAGCAGCTCAGCCCGTCGCCAGGAAACAACACTGCAATTGGTTGACTAGTTTGCTTCAGTTGCCACCCTAGGGAGCTTTTTAGCCTATCCTTACTTTGACAAACCAATTTATGCTTGTCAGAAGGAAGCAGTAATAGCTTGGCATTAGTCAAAAATCGCGATATTTCTCGATTTTTGAGCGTTTTTTAGTGCCCAACCACCACCCCTCCCAAAATTTGGCCTCAGACCCTCCCTCCGGCGCCAGACTCCCAACCCCCTCCCCTTCTGCGGATGACCTGTTACATGTATGCTGCATTCATACATGTAACAAGGGGTCTGGAGTCTGAGTAGGTCCCCTCCTCTGAAATGATTTTTCCGACTCCCGCCTAGACCTAATTCGTAGTACTACAAACTACTAACTACTAACTACAAACTACATACTTTCGGCGATTATGACGGCATCACGACTACATATTAAATAAGACTGCAAATTATTTGGGCTGACTACAAATTGACTACAAACTACAACTTCAAAATTTGCAAATTTGTAATCAATTTATAGTCATTTTTCTTCAGAATTTTCCGACTTTTTCATAAGTTTTCACACAAATTGAGGTTGTAATCGGGGATTTTGAACAGTCTTGAATTTACGATGAGCTCATCAAATCGTAAAGCATACCGATAAACAATCTATTATTGATGTAAAGTCTTAGAAAGATAATTTTTCCTGTTTTCGCGCTTTCTTCCAAGTTGCCCTATAAATTTTCAGAGCAACAACGTCTATGATTGCATTATCTACTGTTTTTCTTCAGACAAACAAGGTTGTGGAGCAGCAACAGTTTGTTTACTCTGCACATGCACTAAACAGTCCGACAGCACACTAGTACAACACAACGAGAGAGAGAGAGAGAGAGAGAGAGAGAGAGAGAGAGAGAGAGAGAGAGAGAGAGAGAGAGAGAGAGAGAGAGAGAGAGAGAGAGAGAGAGAGAGAGAGAGAGAGAGAGAGAGAGAGAGAGAGAGAGAGAGAGAGAGAGAGAGAGAGAGAGAGAGAGAGAGAGAGAGAGAGAGAGAGAGAGAGAGAGAGAGAGAGAGAGAGAGAGAGAGAGAGACGGACGGTAGACTGACTAACACAGCATTTTATGTATGCCCAGACACATCAACCGCCTCTTTCCTTTTTCAAGGCTTTAGACAGGCTCTAGTGCGGAAGGCCCTATTAGGCTTTTACTCAAACACTACCTATTCAGGGCTCAACATAGGTTTGGGTCCAAGAAAGTCGAATTGTCGAATTGTTGGTTTGTAAATTTCGATTGCTTTGAACATGGATCGTTTTCTTAAAGAAAAGGAACAGGAGCGCTATTGATTTAGCTCATAGCCGAAAATTTGTGTCTTTATTTGAAAGTACCTGAACCTGACACCTGGGTACTTTTGAAAAATGTACCTGAACCTCAACCTCAACCTGAAATTGGATTTTAGAGATACCTGAACCTGGACTTACCTGAAATTTGGTGGTACCCAGTGGCGTATCCAGGATTTTCGAAAGGGGGGGTGTCAAATTTTTTACGTAACTATGTAGCCTTTATGGCTAAAAGCGATGGAGCCATCCTAGCCATGGAAAGCTACATAGCGATGGATGGAACGCTACATAGTCATAGATGGCTATGTAGAATTCGATAGCCATCTATGGCTACTCTCAAAGTTAATCTGAAATTCGGAATTTGCTGATCAGCAATTTGATGTCATAACGCACGGCGATCTTATGTATCAAAGTTTGGTGCACAGGGCTTGAAAAAAACTGAAATTTGGAAATTTCAAATCAAATAGAAATAATTTAAAAATGAACACATTTATTTTTGCTGTAATTCCCACAAGCTTTGTGAAATAACCACTTCGAAAAAACCGGACACACACATGTGTGTCAGTTCCGGAAAAGGAACTCATGTTTCCGGAAAAGGAACTCAGGTCTCCGTAAAACGATCCAAATTCGAGTTTTTCGGTCTTTTCGAAGTGGATAAGGTGAAATTTGGAACATACGTAAGTGTCAAACTTTGAGGTTTGAGGTGTTTTATAGGTCAAAATTTCATGCATTTAGCTAGCTCATTTCATGCTAGCTCGTCTGGAACCCCTTTAACCGTTTTAAGTGATAGCGCTACAATATTCTAAAACAAACAAAATTGTTAAAGGGGGTTCCAGAGGAGCTTAGGGGGGCCCAAACGGGGTCGAAAAATTTTTTTTCCTGTAAAATGGAATTCGATCTCTGATTCTTAAAGTACTCCAAAACTTACTGAAAAGCCCCAATCTTTAAGTCCCAACTCTGATTAATGCACTAGAAATTCGATATTGAAATTTTGGTCCCATTAGTTAAGCGGACCGATTTTCAGAGAGCCATATCTCGTGCGTGGAGCGTCGAATCGGAATATCCTTTGCGGTGGTTATATAACCTAACCAATCTAGTCTTCCAATTTTGAGCCCTCTACGCCAAACTTTCATTTTTAGGTCTGAATACCGAGACTCGATCTGTTCAGAGACTGACTCTTAACATCCAGGCCATCCAAAAAAGCGGTCTTGGTCAAATTTCGAGATTGACGCATCTTCTAGCTCCAGCCCCTCTGGGTCGGCTGGGAAAAGAAATAGTAAGAACCAATGGAATTTTTTAAATCATTTAGGGTTAATGTTAGCGGTTCTGTTCTGGGCCTAGTGTGTCTATTATTTCGGAAGAAAGATTAGCCAAACAAACGGAGCTGAAGACCTATCGTGACTAGACTACGTGAATAAGCGAGGCGCCGGTCATTGGAGCTTTGTGAGCCGGACAATCGGTCGTGACAGAGAGCAGTGGTGGACACGTATGTAGGTCAACAAAAAGTGACCAGCCGGGTGTCAATTAACAACGGCTTAGCACTCGGCTCGTGACGGGCCGGCAGTTACTCTAACTGGTGGCTGTTGACTCTGTCAAGTGACTCCAAACAACCTGCTTAGTAGCCCTTAATAACTCGCTCTTTCACTAGCCATTGGTCACTCTTGATCGCTCCCAAACGGTCGCTGCTCTCTCGAGTGCTCTACCTAAGCCCATTCTCCGCTCTAGAACGAGAAGATGAACCCCCAGCTAGCCTTGGCCCTGCAGATTCTAGCTGCTGCAGCCACCCTCACCACTGCCTTCTGGACTGGAGGTAGGCAACTAACTGTAGGAACAATTTTTCTTTTCAACATGCTCTTTTTCTGAGTCGTAAACTAAAAGTTAGGGTGTTCCACGCAAGTTATAATTTTCTTGCTAATTTAAAGCCAGTGGTGTACCCAGGGGTGTAGGGTAGGTACTGTACATACCCCTTACGTACTGAGTGGGCGGCTCGGTAGCTCAAAGAGCACAAAAATTGGGGAATATAAAAAAGTTGAACGAAAATCCCATAGTAGTTGTGAAATCGCAGCATCCAGTAGAATCAAAGCTTTGATTGAATAAACTAATAACCAACACAGATTTTAGCTGAAAGTCCAACAAATGAATGAGCCTGATATATAAACTCTGTTGCACATTAAAGACACCTTCCCCAGTGTTTTTTCGGAAATCAAGATTCTTCAGAATCATTTTACTAGTTTCAGTTTTGTCATGTTTTTGGTTACTTCAATTCTTTGTGCTTTGGCTAGAAGAACGACGAACAAAACTTTAAACCTAACCAGTCTTTTTTCAGGTAGTGTCGGCAGTCCTTGTATGAGTTCTTCCCAGTGCACCGGAGTAGCCACCTGTCTCCAATCCACTTGCCAATGTCCGACGCCGATGTATCTAGCAGTGGGAGGCACCTGCATGCTCAGACAGACCGTTGCCAGCACAACAATCACAGTCAATCCCGGCAGTCCTTGTGGCGGCGGATCAATTTGCGGCGGCGGCAGTATGTGCATCCAGGTAACTTGCCGGTCAAAAATTTGCATACAACTCCACAAAACTACAGAACCGTTGCGGCTGTCCAACCGGTATGGTAATATCGGGCCCAAGTTGCGTCCGCTCAACGATGGTGGCTCCTATGGGCTGTCCCACTGGCATGGTGATGATCAGACAACAGTGCGTGCCAACCGCTGTCATAACGTAAATGTGCAAAGTGCAAACTATTCTCCTGCCAACAGGTCACCCTTTTAGGCAGCGTTCCGGCTGCGGCGGCGGCGGTTGCGGAGGGGGCGCTGTTTGCATGCAGAACAGTTGTCAGTGCGGAACAGGTATGGTCTATATGAGCGGAGGCTGCCAAAGAATCACTGTCAGTGCCATGCAGGTAAGCAGATTTTGGTGGATGCTGATTATTTTGGAAGGTTTTAGGCTCTGCCTGGCATGGCCTGCACGGTGGGCGTCGAATGTACCGGCGGTTCGGTGTGCAAAATGGGTCGCTGCTGTTGTCCCCCTGGACTGAGCCAAGCTGGAACTGTTTGCGTCGTACCGCAAGTCGGATTTATGTCTTCTCTTCGAGTAAGCAGAATCTTGTTCGCTTTTTGTCACATTTTCATGCTTTTTTGAAAACTAGACACATTTTCATGTGGGGGGATGAATGTCGGCCTTAGATGAACAGGTTGTCATTCGATTAATGCTAGTACTATATAATACGTATCTGTGATACTGTTTTATTTTGTGGGAAAGTTATATTTTTCAGGTGGTGGTGGGATCAGGCTGCGTCTCGAGCAGCCAATGTGGCATGGGCGGAGTTTGTATGATGGGCAAATGCGGCTGCTCTAGCCAGTTCGTACAGGTTGGAAACATGTGCATGCGATCAAGTGCGTACCTTTCTGTATTATCATTGAAATTTTGAGAATTTTAAACTTATGTACTTGAGCTAAAATCAAGTTTGTTTTCTAAAACAGATTTTTGTGATCACAAAACTGTAAGCATTTCTGTTTCTGACAAAATTCCTACAACCTGAAAATTTCGGCTTTAAAAAGTCACTTGGCTTCTTTTCAATTTTTACACTAATTACGCTTTCTTCCTATTATTTCAGGATCAGTGCGTCAGGCGCGCAAAGAAGCCAGATTGAATCTCAACGGCGCTGAAGAACTCGAGTAAACCAAATTGTCTTAGGTGCTTTTTCCTGTGTGTACGTACGTGCGTTTATTAATTATTATTATTGATTTCTGCTGTGTTCCAAGCTTTGCTATCATAAAAGCGGCTGATAGTTCTCGTGCGCTCCACTTAACAGCCATACACGGAAAGGCGTGAAAACGTCAGAGCTCCTAATTACTGGCTTCTGCATAGATAGGCCGCGTAGGCGGTTTATCTATCGTCGCTGCTGACTCCGCGTGTGTACGCGCCGTGTTTCAAGTAAACAATACATAAGCCCCAAGTTCGCGCGGCCGCTATTTAGATAAGCTGAGTGCTGTTGTAGCTTTGTAGCCTGTCTAGATTTAAGCATCGCTATGTCGGACAACTTTTATCGACTCTATTTCGATCCCAAGTCGCCGCCTGTGGTCTTCCGTCAGCCGCAGATGATGGAAGATAGATTTAAGATTGTTATTATGGGCGACAAGGCTGTTGGCAAGTCGGCCGTTTTTGACAGAATTTGTGGACAGCCGTTCGATGAAGAGAAAGAGCGAAGGACGGAAACTGTTCAGTGTATGGTAGAGATTGAACTGCCTCAAAAGTACAAAGCTAATGTGGAGTTCATTGATATTGCTGGTACGTTCATTCTATTTCTCCTACTTTTCAGCTAGCGTATTTTGTTCTCATAAACCGGAAGCCTTTCCAAATAAGCACGCATGGGCGAGTCAGATAAAACAAAATTTTTGACCGGGAAGACATCAAATATGGCTTAAAACCTGTAGAAATCGGGGCTAAAAGTATTAGTTACAGGAAATATACACGGTATTATCAATTTTTTGTTGTAAAATCAGTCCAAAAATTCAAATCACAGACAGGCAGCGCTCAGCCAGAGAGCAATTGCCATTTCTTAATAGCCACCCATACCTAGGCGCTTATTTAGATTTATTGAAACTAAATAAACTCGCATGAGCGCTGATACGGAAAAACCCGGTGTCGGTACATTGTATAACAGATTTTTAAACGCAACGAAGAGCGTTGCTCGCAAGCAAACGAGAAGACATCAGGTCAAATTTTCGTTATCCCTCCGATATTCCACCACTTGCTTGTGAAAAAATCAAAAAAGTTTCGCCATCTTGAAAAATGAAAACCGAAAATCGCTCATCAAACTGCAAGTTTTGGCAAAAAAAAACAACTAAAAACATCCGGACTACTGTTTTAGCGACTTTACTGTCTGAAATTGTAAAAAAAGACAGAAATTGCGCGCTTCCTTGACATACATACATACGTATGCAGGGATGTGAGGTGGGAAAAAAACACCGGAAAAAAACTGTTTTTTTCCGGAAAAAAACCGGTTTTTTTCCTAAGGGTCGGAAAAAAACATAAATCGCGGAAAAAAACTCAAGCTAAAAATAGCTAATTTACGTCATTTTTCGTTTAAAAAATGGACTTTTGCTATGTATAATAGGCCATACTGACTCAAAACTGTTAGAAAAACAACAAAAAAGACCAAATTTGGCATGAAAAAACAAAAATGCAAACTGCTGTAAGAAAATTTGCATATAGCCTTATTTATGGAACCTGTCAGACACTGTTTCATGCCTGTTTCGTGATTTATATCAATGTAACACGTGTATTTCTGGTCTAACAAGACTGAGGAAGGCGCTAGAAAGCGTTAGGAATCATAAAACCAGCCTAGGATACTCAGAACTTGGGCTGGAGTTTTTTTCCGCGATTTAGGAAAAAAACCGGAAAAAAACCGGAAAAAAACTGGAAAAAAACAGGCCGAGGTTTTTTTCGGAAAAATATACAACCCTGTATGTACCTACATCTCTTAAAACAGTAGAAGTTTTAGACCCGTTCCCATGATTGTGCTTCATATAAGCTCAGAAAAAGCACTTAGTCACGTAGTATTTCTGCCAAGCCTTTTAATCTAAAAGGCACCTCCTACTTACTGTTTTTGTTTTCGTCTTGCGCGTAGGTGTACATATGTATGCGCGTTGCGACACTTCGAATAACTTCGCACCGGCAAGAACACAAACAAACATCAATCAAATCAACCGTTTTCAGAGCCAATCGACCTCAGCTCTTCGCGCAGCGGCTACTTCCGAGACACATCGGGCGTGGCCATTGTCTATGACGTCACAAGCAGCCAATCATTCGCCAACATCGAACACCACCTGAGACAGTTGAAAAACTGCGTGCCGCCCGATTGCGACATTCTACTAATCGGCAACAAATCCGATTTAATCGCTCAGTCTGATTCCAGTCCTGGCCGCCAGGTGTCGCTGGATGTGGCCGACACGTTCGCTCAGCAACACGGCGTCAGTCTGTTCGAGGTGAGTGCCAAGTCTGGCGCACATGTGAGGCAGGCGTTCGAAGAGTTGCTCCTGAAAATCAGGGAAAAGGCGCCGGTCGGCGAGTTCGACCCGGCTTATAAGAAAATGAGCGAGCCAAGTGATTCAAATAACAACCAGCAGATGGCGCAGCCGTCGTCGGCAATGTGTATGTGGAATTGGTGTTGGTGAATTTGTTTGTGGTCTTTAGCCCTTTCGAAATCGGCTGGCTAGGCGAACAGTTTCTCCTGTTTTGTTCGCCTGACGCAGTTTTTTCTCCTTAGAACTGTGTTCGGTTGTTTGTGCGTTGTTCAGAAAGCGCTAGCCTGATTTTGAAGGGGTTAAAAAGTTTGTGTCAATATTTGTTTCCTGCCTTGATAGTTGGTTCTTGCCGATTTAAAGCTGACTGATATTTTGTTTACTCGTACTCTAATAAATATACGTGATAACGGCTGTACTCTGACACTGTAAGTAAGCTATGTACCGAGTCCGTCATAAAAACATTTTCTTCTGTAGCAACCGTAAATCTCAACCAATTTGAATGGATCTGTTTTGAACGAAAGATACTGTAGATACATTCTTGAAAGACTGGTAAAGGTTTCATCAAAATACTCCGCTTTGCTCCTAAGATAATTGCCCTGAAAGTCAAAACAGTGATCAAAGTTTAGGCAGCGAAAGAATGATTTTTGGATGTTGTTCCATTGTACTTCGTAATGAAACAGATTCCTGATACTGAGGGCTAACCTAAACGAGGTTTTATTGAAGACACCAGGGCTGTTTGTTTTCCGGAAAAAAAACTCAAGCCGGTTTTTTTCCTGTTTTTTTTTCGGTTTTTTCCAAAAGTTATTTTCCGAGGTGACAAAAAAATTTTTTAACAATCGCTTTTTATTGCAGAATTCAACGAAATAGCGTGAGTTTTAAGTAAGTAAGTAATTTTATTCAAAATAAACGGAACACAAATGCCCAAGACTGAGACCAAACAGATAGGGATGGGGATGGGCCGCTAAACGGCCACTAACACCCTACCCCGATAAAATTTACTAAAATCGGTATTACAGAGAGCGTTGCGGAAGGAACACGTTTTATTACGAAACACGTTTTATTACGAAATGCACTAATTTTATGTTTTAGAGTAGTAATTTGATTTTAATACAACAAAAATAGAATAATAAAAGTAGCCTGAAAATGGTACCGGTAATTTTTGCCAAAAACAGCTAAGTTATGCTATGGAAATGCTTGTAAAGCTTCTATTAACGTAAATTCAAAACATTTGAAGCGAATTAAGCCAGTTATTCCGCCTCTTTCCTTTAAAAACTTGCTTGAGTTTTTTTCCGCATTTTAGTTTTTTTCCGAGCCCCTAGGAAAAAAAACCGGTTTTTTTCGGAAAAAAACGAAAAAAACCGAGGAAAAAAATCGACCCAACAGCCCTGTGACACACACGCCCGCTTACCAGTGGTGTTCCGGCTGAATTTATTTAGTTATTTAGTAAGTAAAAACCTTAGTTACTTAGTTACATTGTAATTAATTTTACTAACTAAACTCCGATTTAGCTTAACTAAATAAACTCAACTTAAACTACAATAAACTCATCTTCAGAATTACTACATAAAAAATCGAGTTTACTAAGTAAAAAAAGTAATTTTTGTGTCAGAACCACATAATACAGTACTGGATTGGCTTCAGAATGACCTGAAATCGATTCAAAAAACTACAAATTACATTTCTAACGACATCGGAGTGCTTTAAACTAAGCTAGCAGAGAAAAAATTTAATGACCACGTTTTGGAAAAATCGGGATTACGGTATCAGGGCCAATTTTTCATGGTTCTTATGTATCTCAATCGATCTAAAATTAAATTTTGCACCATATTTGTGAATTGCAGCCAAATCGGTTGAGTTGGTCCAGAGTTATTTCAATCCCCCAGAAATCTGAAAATCGCCAAAAACGGCCGTTTTCGTATTTTCGGTTAAATTTGACGGTGCATATCTCTGGAACCGTTGACCTATCATCAATATGAGCACATTTTTTAAATCCCCGTGGTCTCTAGACATCAATTATCTAAAAAAGTCGCATTTAGCCCAACTGCAGAAAAAACCGCGCGCAAAATAGCGTTACAAGGGGACGTTGCGCAGATTAGGTTACACCGCAGTACGGAGCTGGGGCACTTCTACAACGTTGGTCATGAATGACCATGAGGCCCAAAGCGCCCCGACGCGCCAATAAGAAGTTATTCGAAAAAACACAGAATTCATTGAATTTTGAGATGTGTTATAGAAAAATTGATTTTGTCCATTGCGAAAATCTGTTTCGATTTTGAATGTAAATTTCACCACTCTTTCAAGATTTGTCTATCTACAATCGACAGAGATTTATTCAAATCGGTTGGTATTTGCGGTTGCTACAGTAAAAGAAACCACTGTTTGTTTTTCGCGGATCCTGATATATGAAATAACAAAACTTTATGGTTTATCAGTAGGATAGAAGAAAGGAGGAGCATTGCAAAAAGTTCCCTCATCATCTCCGTTTTTACAGTCTTTGAAACCGTTGCACACGTCCATCGGGTGGACACACTTCTCACCAGTGTGACAGGCGAACCAACTCTCTGGACAGGTCAGTGGAAACGGCCGGTACAGATGAGTGCGTCGATTGGGGGTCAAAGGTCGACGCTGACCACAACGCAATTCGTCACTGCCGTCCCAACAATCTTTTACCCCATCGCAAATCCATGTTCTTAGAAAAGAAAAATTACATATTTTGACTTTCAGGCGCTGCTAAGAATTTTACAAATCTACCTACATACATAGTACAGGCTGTACATAGGCTAAGCTAGGTTTCACTGTAGAATTGCGAGGGGAGCGGCGTGCATCACTTACGTCCCTGACGCGCTGATTATCCGATTTAGATTAAGTGACACTCGTACATGTAACAGGTCATCCGCCGATGGGGGGAGGGGGGGTAGGGTTGGGGGGGGGTCTGGCGCCGGCCGGGGGGGGGGTCTGGGCCACAATTTTGGGGGAGGGGGGTGGGCACTAAAAAACGCTCAAAAATCGAGAAAAATCGCAATTTTTGGCCTAAAAATCGCCAAAAATCGCTAATTTTGGCTGAAATACAGCTAAAAAGTGCTGTTTTGCAGGCGACTTTGGCAATTTCTGTGTGTGAAAGTGTAAAAAATTGCAAAAATTTGCTCGAAAATTTACTTGCCAGAAAAATCGGAGGGGGGGGGGTCGGTGAAATCGTCTCGGGGGGGGGGGCCATCCGGGGGGGGGTCTGGCCTAAGTCGGGTGGGGGCAGACCCCCCCAGACCCCCCCTGTTACATGTATGGTGACACTATCCCTCACGGTAGGTTTCCGGTAATGGGGGCTAGTGTCCTACAATTGGAGAATGTTTTCTCAGAAAATCTGCAAATTGCTACCGTAGTATCTAATGTTTTCGTGTTGAAAAACCCAAGACTATGTCAAGTACGGTAGCTAGAAACAAACGGATCAAAGAAAATCGAAAAATTTTGCACAAAACGAAAATTCTGAATCGATTCTGAATGACCTTTAGGTACTCTTTGAAAGCGGAAGTGTGTAGCAAAATAGTATAAAGCAGTATGAACACTCACTTTCTAATGCAAACATCACCGGAGTCGCATCTGTACTCATCCCATCGACAGTAAGGCACCGGTGCTGACCTTTGACCTCGGCAATAAACAACAAGCACTGTCAAGCCTGAGAGCACTGCCAGATTCATTTGAATTCAGATTTTGTTATCGCAGTACAGAGGTCACTGCAGGGGACGCCTAGACACTGAGCTGACATGACAAGTCTAAACTGAGATAAAACATAGGCAACACTGCCCCAACCAAGCGATAGCTTGCGTGCAACCAGAAATGGAAAAAGCTTTCTGGTACGACGAAAAAGCAGGAACGTACAACAACCCGTCATGATTAGGTTTCAGACTTACCGTACGACGAAAATGCAGGAACGTACAACAACAACCCATCATGATTAGGTTTCTGACTTAGTGTACGACGAAAAAGCAGGAACGTACAACAACCCGTCATGATTAGGTTTCAGATTTACCGCACGACGAAAATGCAGGAACGTACAACAACAACCCATCATGATTAGGTTTCTGACTAAGCGTACGACGAAAAAGCAGGAACGTACAACAACCCGTCAGGATTAGGTTTCAGACTTAGCCGTTTCGACGTACACAAGGTGCCTAAAACAGACGCGTACGTACAATTGCCTCGCCAAGTGGCTTGAGGCAATGATCAATTTTTGTAGAGGCTTTTGTTTCGCTGGCTCTTCTGCTAGCTCGAGGCGAAGTCTTAGCTGTAATTATCGCTCAGTATGGTATGGGCAGAGAGCAAAAGTTGATGCCATTTTTGCCTTTTTCGGAGTGACACCCGTCCCCATTTCAAATCAAGACTAACACTTAAATGTACATAACTAAACGGCCCTTTATGTTTTCCGAACATTCGAAGCTGGAAGCTAAAATTACGTAATCACATCGTCCGTCAACCCCACTTAACCTCCTCAAGCAGCATATTGTATAGTTTTCTGGCAGAAGTTAGGCTAGCTGCCTGCATTCGCATTTTTAACGATGTCCATAGTTGTCAAATGGTTGTTCGGACAGATATACCGTAGGCATAGAGAAGCAACTTATTCTGAGACAAAAATAAACGCATTCTTCTAGATAAGAATAAGTGGCAGCTGTAGTGGGCGCAATTCTACCGATGCAGCTTTGAATTTGTGATTTACATTGCTTTCTGCTGCTAGCCGAGAAATGGTCGCGAGCTATTTCTCCGTGTTTCTTCTGACTCTAGCTATTCTCAGCACTGAAGGCCATTTTCGTACGTTCATAGTACACAGAAAATCTTGCGCTAATTTAGTATTTGAAATACTAAACAGTAATCAAATAAGCTCCTTCATAATAGCACTATTTAAACTAATTTCTGTTAAACTCTGAGAGGGGAAAGCGGATAAACCAGAACAGAGTATATTGTGTTTGCCATTCGGCGGAGTCATTTCAAAACCGTTGGTTGACCCCTCCATAATGACTTCTATAGAGACGAGCCGAACACTAAACACTTTGTTCGATTCTAACCTCTCAACAAAATTGTGATGACCTGACATTGAACAACAGATATACAAACACAATGACAAGAAAGAGGCGAACAAATTCGTCCTGTATAACCCTTTGCAAATGACAAATGCCATATGACATAGTTGGTCAGACTATCGAAGCAAAAAATGATGGCAAACATATCGGAAAGCTGTTTCAGGCCTTTAGGAAAGCTGTTTAAGACGCTCTCGGAAACGCGTTTTCAACCAGTCACAAACTCAAGTTTTGCTATTTTATGTTCAGATGACGCTTGCAGTTGAAATGATTCAGAAAATAACTTTCAGTCATCAGTTTACTGCACTAAACCAAAACAATCTGAAAACAACCGATTGGAAAGCAGATCAATTGTACGATACGTACATTCAAAATGGAAAGAAATGTGAAAAAGTTAGGCATGTACAAGAGCGTAGCTGGGAATCGAACCTATCACCTTTGGATTCCCGGTCCAATGCACTAACCACTAAGCCGTCATTTGCAAAAGGATAAAGTGTAAATTCATGTTCATCGATCTTTACTCCTCGAAGAAGAGGGTTGACAAAATATCGAAATGCAATAACGTAAAAAAGTACAGTAGAATAATATTTAGGAGGTGCCTGCGATGGTGAGAAAGCGTTAGCAGAGTTCTTCAGTGGTGTCTTTCCCCATGGAGCACACATACATGTACCACAATGCACTGATGGTAAGTGCTTCACAAATAGTACCTTACCTGTCTACCTCTTCGTATCAGTACAGTACCGATAACAGCAACACATCTGGGGCCGTATCGCGAAACGACTAATAAAGTTATTAGGGTAATATCACTATTACCTCTAATACAGCGGCTATTAGGGTAACAGCAAAAGATGCGCTATTAGTGCAGCGCTCAACCACTAATATCGGCATGTTGTGGATGCACGAACTGCCCTATTAGAGTAGTAACTATTAGAGGGCTGGACTAACAAAAATGCAGTGGCATCGCGGAAGCACTAATAGGCTTATTAGACTAATAAAGGAGTAATAGCGCAGGAAGAAAACTTAACAGCGGTCCAGGGCGCTGTTAGCGCCTATTAGCCTATGGTGCGAAAGCTGTAAAACATGAAAAGTTGTAATTTTTTTATACTTACTAATGATGGCAGTTCAAATTGTGTATAATTACTGCCTTCGTCATCTACTGCGATCCTTTGGACAGTCTTAGCGATGCTTAACTTGTGAGACCGTACAGGTTTTGACCAATGGTCAATATTTTGGCTGGCCGACTTACTCCGAGATGATCTAGAGCGTGCAACTCGAAGAAACCGTTCGTTGCCACCTCCCTGCAGATCTGTGTTGCTCTTAAATTTTTCGCTGAGGGATGTTTTAAAATTTCTGCAGGAGATCTAACTGGAATCAGCCAATCTACTACTTCTGTCATCGTTCGGAGGGTGTCAACTGCTTTGTGTCATAGTTCTTCACATTTCATTAGATACCCAAGCAGTGAAACTGACGTTCAATGATCGAACCGGTCCTTCTTTAACCTGGCTGGAATCCCAGGTCTTGCTGGGGCTATTGACGGCACCCATGTGCGCATCCAAGCTCCTACTCAGAATCAGTTTGCCTTCATCAATAGGAAAGGGTTTTCGTCCATCAATGTGCAAGGTATCTGTGACGCCGACAGTCTGTTTGTGAACGTGGTGGCCAAATTTCCCGGTTCAGTGCATGACTCTAGAATCTTTACTGAGTCTAGTGTCTGTCAAAAGTTGGAAAACTCTACCTACAAAGGAATGCTTCTTGGTGATTCTGCCTATCCTTGTCATCCGTTCCTTTTACCCCGTATGACTTTCCGGGCGCTGCCACATTGGCCCAGAGGCCATTCAACCTAAGCCAAGCCAAGACCAGCTTCTGTGCAGATCGGTCGACCAAGCCGGGAGAGGAGAACCACCTCCAGTTCCATTTGCGCACTCCTTTCTGTTCGAATACTCCTTCTTCGCAGCCGTTTAGAGATTTTGGTACTTCTGACCAACCTCTTCCCAAGTTCGTTGGACCAAACGGTTTGAAGCATTAATGGCAGTTGTGAACTCCGTCCATTTCTTCGTTTTCGCTGCATTTGCACGAGGCTTCGACTCATCTTGTTGTAAGAGAGAGGTTCTGTGTTGCTTAAAGAAACTGACGATTCGCTCCATCTCAGCTGTCATAAAGTTCGGTGTTCGGTTGCATTTAGCAGGCGGATCGTCATGGTTCTCATTCTTAATCGGGAGCACGAGGTGCAAGAAGAAAAACAAAGGATGCGCAGAAAAACGGAATAATAGTTAACTGCGAACGAGCGGTTAAACCACTAATAGTAAACTGGACCTCTATTAGTGGTTCCGCGATTCACTAATAGCGCATCTTTTGCTGTTACCCTAATAGACGCCGTTTTAGCACTAATAGTGCTATTACCCTAATAACTTTATCGGTGCTTTCGCGATATAGCCACAAATTTCACGTTCTATACACTGTACCCCTACCATACATTCCCATACTCCGTCTTTAGTACCTCACTCTACTGTAACAACTGGCTGGACTGCTGTTATCGGCTATTATTCCTCTATTAGTATAATAAGCCTATTAGTGCTTCCGCGATGCCATTTTATCTCTATTATTGAGCCAGCTAATTGTTATTACCCTAATAGCGTTATTAGTGCT
This sequence comes from Sabatieria punctata, assembly GCA_030248155.1. Classification (NCBI taxonomy): domain Eukaryota; kingdom Metazoa; phylum Nematoda; class Chromadorea; order Araeolaimida; family Comesomatidae; genus Sabatieria; species Sabatieria punctata. The sequence goes on from JASANB010001231.1 coordinate 36,144, forward strand.
TTCGCGATACGGCCCCTGATCGTTAGACTTGAGTGTTCAGGGAGTCCCCAGACCCAAGAAACCCTTAGTGAAAAGTCGCATCCATTTCTGAACCAGCACCACATCGTATACACTGTAGGTGAGGCAAGGTCACCAAAGGTGGTAACAGATTTAAAATTGATCAGTCTTAATTGAAGATTACTAGTTAAAAAGTTGTACCTTCAAGTGCTTTCTTACAGGGAACTATAGACCATTGCAATGCCACCGATCAACGGGCGATTGCTGGTGTGTTACTGAGCTGACAGGCAAAGAGATACCAGGCACTATAAGAGAGCCTGGACAAGGCAAACCAGAGTGCTCAAACGGTACCGACACCCAAGACACCTGCAGTGAAAAGGTCGCATCCATTCCTGTACCACCACCACAAGACATGTTTGTGCCAGAATGCACACCTGATGGTAACAGATTAATCATTCTAGGGTTCCGACGATATATCGATATCGATATCGAAAAGTCGATATATCGACCCTTTTTCCAATATCGATATCGATATCGCGATATTTCGCATCGATATTTTCGATATTTCTGTGTGGATAAATCAGGAAATAAATCAAAACTGACACCAAGTTTATTTATCTGGAACAGTAAAAAAACAGTTTTTCATGAACAACTCAGAAACCGATTCTATAGTCAAAACGTAACAGTGGCATGATAGCTCTCAGAAACATCAATTTCTCGCCATTCTCAGCTTTCTGACAGCAACACTTTGGTTCTTAGCATACATGGGCCGCGGGTGGTCTGGGGGGTTTGCGCACTCTCCAACTTGGGCTCGATCCCCCCGAACGACACCACCCACCCACCTGAAGCCGACTTGTGTTCCTGACCCACCCACCAAAATCGCCGCGACCCCCAAACCAGGCAGGCCCACCCCCAAGTTTTACTATTTTGACTACCCCCAACCCATTTTTCGGGCCCATGTAATGTACTGTATGGTTCTTAAATGTCTGCAGGAACACCGAAGATCTGCTCACTCCGCATATACTTGAAGCAGGAGGGCAGAAGTAGACATGAACTACTAGTATTTCGACTGAGCGGTGGTACATTTTCAAATCCTGAGGGGTACCGCCGGCTGATGGGTGGTTGAAAGGATGGTAAGCTAAAAATTTTTGTGCAGACAAGGAGGAAAAAAAAAAATTTAAAAACAAGTCTATTTCTCTGGAACAGTAAAAAAACAGTTTTTTCTGGACAACTCAGAAACCGATGGTATAGTCAAAACATAACAGTGCATGATAGCTCTTAGAAACATCAATTTCTCGGCATTCTCAGCTTTCAGACAGCAACGCTTGGGTTCTTAAATGTCTGCAGCAACACTAAAGAGCTGCTCGCTCTGCACACTTCAAGCGGGAGGAGGGCAGAAGCAGACATGGGCTAGCATTTCGGCTGAGGGGTTGCAAATTTTTAAATACTGAGGCGTAGCCCCGGCTGATGGGTGGTTGAAAGGATGGCAAGCAAAAAAGTCTGTATTTTTACTAAAATCAAGGTTTTTTGGCATAGTTTTCATTAAAATTAGTTAAAATACGCTATTCTGTTTGAGCTCATTATGCCTAATGAGGGTGCGGCATCGGCCTGAGGGTCAACCTTTTCATTGAAGGGGTTCAGAAGGGCTACTACCTTTTCTGCGATTCTCTACTTAATTGATATCTGATCGCGGATTGCATCAGTTGTACTTGACTGATAAGCAGCGAGAGCAGTTTGCTCTTTCAAATTTTCACATTTTCTTGCATAACTATAAATATCGATATCGATCGATATTGAACTGAAAATATCGATATCGATATCGATATCGAATATCGACAAGTTTTGATATCGTCGGAACACTAATTCTATGTACCCTAATTCAAGATTGCTAATTTAAAAAAGTTATCTGTTTGATAGGGTGAAACCAGTTTCATTCAGGTAGCTACAGACCACTGCAATGCTATCCATTCCTGGACCGGTGCTGGTGTGTGGATGAGCTGACAGGCAAAGAGATACCAGGCACTATAACAGGTCCTGGCGAAGGCGAACCAGAGTGCTCAGAGGGTCCAGGGACAAAAGAAACCTGCAGTGAAAAGGTTGCATCCATTCCTGTACCACCACCACAAGACATGTTTGTGCCAGAATGCACACCTGATGGTAACAGATTAATTAATCTACCCTGGGGTGTCCAGCTAGAGCAAATCACAAAGTAGATGGGCGCCATGAAGCTCAGCGTGTGTACCAACGGCATGCCTCAACCAATCAGGACATCTGAGCCACCCTTCGATGCGTGTCTGCGCTGGCTTTTTAATGAGCTGCTCAACGCCTTTACCGAAGAATGTTTGGGCGCGAAATTCAAATTTTCTGAGACTCGATTTTCACCCTAAATGGGAAACGTTGCCGTTCGTCAGTTTTGATTGTAGACCACCAGGCAAACGATGTAGAACGACAAGAGCTACAATTCTGTTGCATGAGCACCCTCCTATGACGTCTTCCACCAACACTAGGTGTCCGAGAGTACAGTGGTCTAAATTGGCTCTTTTTTGCCACTGATTTTTTAGTGGTTTTTGGGCCATAGCTCAGTCCAGCGTTGATAGAATTAACTGGTTCATGCACCAAAAGACTCCTCAGCCAAAATAGAATGTAAATAACGCAACCTGGTGGTAGGATAATTGGAATAAATCCATACAGAACCTTCCATGTTTGTGTTACCCAACAACCAGACATGCACATGTCTGAAAAAAGCTCAATTTTCTCGCTAACAAAAAACAAATTTACATATCTGTGGAATACGATTTTTGGAGCATATCAAAAGCTTTAATTTGATGCATTGGATGCCCTTGTAGCATATCAGAAATACCTTCCGCATTTGCGATTTTTGTTTTTGACCTGATAGATCTCTATTTTGGTAGATTCTGCTCTGTTTTTTGTGCAAAAACGACAACATCCAGTCCGTTATGCTACTAAATGAACTTGATGCGTGTTTTGCCGGGTAGCTTATTTGGAATGGTCCACACTTACTGTAGGTATCGAATAAAATCTCGCAAAATTGATGAGAAATCCGCCTGTTCAGTCAAATTTAATGCATAAATGCTACCGTAAACATAGTTGCACCGACACAAACTTTACAGAACCTAAACCAAAATCATTTGGCAAGTTCTTTTAAGTATTGCTTTTGTTGTTTTCTCTCGTCTTGCTGAAGTTATGGGCAAAATCCTTCAAAATCTGAAAGTGCCTTCAAAATCTGTGAACCCAACACAATGTGCCAACCGGTGCTGAGCCCATATGTATATCGATTGGCGCAAGTTTGGCAATCTTTGAGCTTCCCTAACGTGACAAATCCATGAACATACTGTATAATTAATTTCAGACACAGCTGGTTGTCAGGTAACACAAACATGCAAGGGTCTGCATGGACTTGTTCGTATTATCATATATAAAGTTATATTATCCGACCCCCAGATTGTGTTATTTACATTCTCTGTTGGCTGAGGAGTCTCTTGGTGTATGGACCAGTTAATTCTATCAAATCTGGGCTGAGCTATGGCCCAAAAACCACTCAGAAATCAGTGGCAAAAAAGAGCCACTGTACTCTCGGACACCTAGTGTTGGCGCCGGACGCCGTATAAGGACGCCTTTGCAATAGAATTGTAGCTCTCATCGTTCTACGTCGTTATCCAGGTAGCACATTTGTTTACAATCAAAACTGATGAAGGCAACGTTTCCCGTTGAGGGTGAAAATCGAGGCTCAGAGCAGTCTCAGAAAATTTTAATTTCGCGCCCAAACATTCTTCGGTTAAGGCGTTTAGTAGCTCATTGGAAAGCCAGCGCAGAGTCTCATCGAACGGTTTGTCACACGTCCTGATTGGTTGAGGCATGCCGTTGGTACGCGCACCGAGTTTGATGGCGCCCCATCATATTTTGGGATTTGCTCTAGCTGGACCACTGAGCTACCCTACTGAAGATTGCTAATTTAAAAAAGTTATCTGTTTGATAGGGTGAAACCAGTTTCGTTCAGGTAACTACAGACCACTGCAATGCTATCTATTCCTGAACCGGTGCTGGTGTGTGGATAAGCTGACAGGCAAAGAGATACCAGGCACTATAACAGGTCCTGGTGAAGGCGAACCAGAGTGCTCAAATGATCCAGGGACAAAAGAAACCTGCAGTGAAAAAGTTGCATCCATTCCTGTACCACCACCACAAGACATGTTTGTGCCAGAATGCACACCTGATGGTAATAGATTAATCATTCTACTGTATGTACCCTAATTCAAGATTGCTAATTTAAAAAGGTTATCTGTTTGATAGGGTGAAACCTGTTTCGTTCAGGTAACTACAGACCACTGCAATGCTATCTATTCCTGGACCGGTGCTGGTGTGTGGATAAGCTGACAGGCAAAGAGATACCAGGCACAATAACAGGTCCTGGTGAAGGCGAACCAGAGTGCTCAAATGATCCAGGGACAAAAGAAACCTGCAGTGAAAAAGTTGCATCCATTCCTGTACCACCACCACAAGACATGTTTGTGCCAGAATGCACACCTGATGGTAACAGATTAATCATTCTATGTACCCTAATTCAAGATTGCTAATTTAAAAAAGTTATCTGTTTGATAGGGTGAAACCAGTTTCGTTCAGGTAACTACAGACCACTGCAATGCTATCCATTCCTGGGCCGGTGCTGGTGTGTGGATAAGCTGACAGGCAAAGAGATACCAGGCACTATAAGAGGTCCCGGCGAAGGCGAACCAGAGTGCTCAAAGGATCCGGGGATTGAAAGACCCTGCAGTGAAGAACTTGGTTCATTGTTACGGATTCGTGCAGCAGTGACCACTTCACATTCACTGATTATCGCACACTTGCCGCAGTGTGCACCCGATGGTAAGGGATCTTTTGAGAAAATTGAATCTTAAAAATTTGAAGAGTTTGCCTTGCGCTGGACACACATTCACATTGCCAGCTACTGTTGTTTGTGTATACATTTACACATTTACCATACACAAAAATACACATTGTTTTTTCAATGTGTCAAAATCAGGCCAAAATTTTGCATTTTCAGTACAATACGCATATACAATACAATACATATTGTTTTTCTGGATGTGTATACACAAATTACCATACACATTTGACAGTGAATGTGTTACGCATATACATACACATTCTGAAAAACCAATACCAAACAATAGAATTGCCAGCACTTCCGTAAAACGAACAAAAAATCGATCGATGTATCGATGTGATAATGTAAAGGGTAGCGTTGTTTGATCTGCGCAACAATTTCAGGAACGTACAAATCAGTGCAGTGTCACAGTTTGCTGGGCTACTGCTGGTGTGTCGATACGAAAACTGGTCGCAAAATTCCAGGAACCATCAGACCCCCTGGTGCCCCTAAACCTCAATGTGAAACTGACTAGACGATTTTTTTGATTCTGTGATCTGCTGCGTACATGCTTGATACCTGCGGCCAAAAGTCCGTATTATGCTGCTGAACGCTTTTCTGCTGTATTTTCACAGCTTAGCGATCATGAGTTTAGAAAAACTTAATCGGACTGGACATCGAGTCTGAGAAGCAAAGCAACAGGTTCTGAGACACGAAAACCAGTTCTTTCTTGTCGATAAGATTAACTTTGGAAGTTGAGGCGTGCACGGATCGGGCTGAAAAGTGTGGGTGGCTGGGTTCTACCTACAGCCGAGACTGCTTTCACTTTCTGATTCTACGGCTGCTCTAAACATGTTCTTCTGCTTTTTCTGCCTCTTTCTTCTGGCGCTACTAACTGCTCAGCCGACAGAAGGACAATTAGGTGTGTACTAATTATTTTATTCTGCTAACCGAACACTTTCGGTGTTGGCGCTTCAAAAGGTCTAAGCTATTCTGGTAAGCGTCAATTCTGAGAACTGTTTTACTGGTTATATTTAGAAGGCGCATGTGCGCGTGCGAAAGCGTTAGCTGAGCGTTCTAGCCGTGGAGTTCCTATGGTTGGAGCCTACATACCACAATGCACTGCTGACGGTAAGTGTTTTCTGTTACCTTACCACAGTCAGGCACTTAACGCCGTTTTTATGGTACCACTCCAATCCAATAGCATACAGTATGGTATGAAATCTGTAGGGAGTAGTACCTAACCTAGTATGGTACCAATGTATGACATGGCTTATATGCAGAGGGGTATCCAGGAGTGTAGAATGGGTAGACCCCCGTTTGCAGTGGAGGTAGAAAGAAATAGTCTGACAAAAATAAGGGTCTGCCCCCACCCGACTTCGGCAAGATCAGTGGCGTATCCAGGATTTTGGAAAGGGGGTGTAAAATTTTGAAAGTGCCTGGTTGGGCCGCTGCCCAACCAGGGTAAGAACATTTGGCAAAATTAGCCCTCAAAAACGCGTTTGAAACGGATTCCGAGCTTAAAATTAACAGAAATTACAAGTTTTAGTAGTTTACAATGGCCTGGTTGGGCTTCTGCCCGACCAGGGCGAGAAAATTTTGAAAATTTGGCCTTCAAAAACGCATTTAGAAGGCATTCTGAGCACAAAATAGACAGTTTTAGTACATAATTCATTAGTTTCTTATATTTTTGACAGACTTTTTCTTCCTACCTCCACCGCAAAGGGGGGTGTACACACCCTACACCCTCCTGGATACGCCACTGGGCAAGACCCCCAGATGGGAACTCCCCCCTGCCCCCCTCCGATTTTTCTGGCAAGGAATTTTTTACAACTCCAGACACAAAAAATGCCAAAATCACCTGCAAAACAGCACTTTTTAGCTGTATTTCAGCCCAAATTAAAGATTTTTGAGTATTTTAGCCGAAAAATTACGATTTTTTTCGATTTTTGATCGTTTTTAGTGCCCAACCTGTTGTGTTTTGCCCGTTGCCTACCGAATCGTACTTTTCTTCGGTTCTGGTCGTCCTCCGATTGCTTCTCTCGCTCTACCGATTGCTCGCGGTGCCGAGGCAAACAGCAACTGAGTGTTTACTTCTCAGTAAACCAACTGGGATACAAGTACAACAAACCAGCCATCACAGCTAATTGCTGGCTACAGGAGAGAGTACTGGGGCCAGCCGCAAGGCAGACGCATCGGGAAAGAAAGTGAAGTTAACACAGGCGCTCTCCTTGCGCTTGGCCGTATCACGCACACACCAAGGCAATGGGGCGGAGCCGACACCACTATGCACATTGATAGACAGCTGGCGGAGACAAAGAGCTATGTGCTCCGCATGCAAACAATCGATAGACACTGACGGGCCTGCCGACATAACAAACAGGGAACATGTACTGCAGGCTCGTACGTACATATCACAACCCACTCCCAAAATTTGGGCTCAAATCCCCCAACCCCCCTCCCCTTCGGCGGATGACCTGTTACATATATGGGTTGGACTGCTGCTGCACTTTCAAAATTTTACACCCCCTTTGCAAAATCTTGGATACGCCACTAGGATCAATAGGGGTGATAGATTGAAGGGCCCTAGTGGCAGCTGTCCTCCTAGTTCTGTAGGTGTTTTATTGCTACCGCTGAGTAAACCACAGTATTAGAAAAGAAAAGTCACTGCTTATATGGTATTTTTGCAGGAAACTACAAAGCAATGCAATGCTCAGGCTCCAGTGGTTACTGTTGGTGCGTGAATAAAGTTAACGGAAGAAAGATACCAAACACCGACACGCCCCCCGGTCGGCCTCAACCTCGGTGCCAATCAAACCAACAAACAACATGCGCCCAAAAGTTGGCCTCTATTAGAAGGCCTGCCCCTCCTGGCACTTTCGAGCCACAGTGCTCTGATGACGGTACGGTATGTTTTTGCACCAGTAAACAGTAGATAAAGCCATCAAATGGCCTAAGTAACTCGATTTCTAAGCTATCCAAGGTTTCAAGTAGCAGACATTGAGAGATTTGATTCTCCTAGCATTTCTGACCGAAAATCTACCAAAAATATTGCATTTTCAGTACAATACGCATGCACAAAAATACACATTGTTTTGTTGAATGTGTATACACAATTATCATACACATTTGAAGGTAAAATTGTATGCACATACACAAACAGAAAATCCAATACCAAACAACTGTACCGGAAACTCAATTTAATCGCTGGACCGCCTAAGCCGGGCGCGTTTTTGCCCCAGTGTGCACCAAACGGTGCAAACGTATAGGCAGCCGGTAACTGCAGCAGTTTTCAAACAGGGAGAGCAAAATCTTGAACTGTCCTGGTCTCTGTACGCACGGCCCCTAAAGAGGGTATTAGAAAATTATGACAGGGGGATTGATGTAACACTCAGCTTTTCAACTATTTTTGTGTGCACCAGTTGCAGAGTGCAAAACAATTTTTTACTTCAGGTAATTACCTGCCAATGCAATGTCATGGGTCTTCCGGCTACTGCTGGTGTGTTGAGGAACTATCAGGAAAAGAGCTACCAGGCACCAAAACACCGCCGGGTCGACCCAAACCTGCCTGTCAACGGAGTTCCCAGACCCAACAACTCTGTAGTGAAAAGGTCACATCCATTCCCAGACCTACACCGCCTGGCGCTTTCGTGCCGCAATGTGCAGCCGACGGTAACAAGTCTATTTGACGGTATTGTTTTCTGAGAAAATTTGTAAAATTTGCAATTTTATCAGTTAGGAAGTTTGCTACTAGTGTGGGTTTGTATATCCAATTATACCACTGACAGTGGCGCATCCAGGATTTTGCAAAGGGGTGTAAATTTTTGAAAGTGCCTGGTTGGGCCACTGCCCAACCAGGGTAAGAAAATTTAGCAGAAAATACATTTTTCTCACAAAACTTACACTTTTTTCGGGCAATATCTAGTCTTTGTATTTGTATACACTTTACATATACATATAAAATGAAGTAGGCATATAGTTGCCCACGTTATTTGCTACCATACGGTATGTAAGGTACGTAGTTGTTTCAGCCAAGCGTTGAAAAAGCTGTAGGAGATACTACTGTTGTTTGGTATTGGATTTTCCGTTTGTGTATGTCTATGTGTATACACATCTACCTTCGAATGTGTATGGTAATTTGTGTATACACATTCAGCAAAACAATGTGTATTTTTGTGTATATTTGTGTATGTGCATTGTACTGAAAATGCAATTTTTTTTGTAGATTTTCAGTCAGAAATGCTAGGAAAGCAAATCTCTCAGTGGCTGCTGCTTGAATTGTTGGATAGCTTTGAAATCGAGTTACTGAGGCCATTAGAAGGCTTTATGTGAATATCTACTGTTTATTACTGCAGCAAAAACATCGAAATTTTACGTTTCTGTTCGAAATTTTATTGACTTTTGCTGATCAAATACACATACACAAAAATACACATTTTGAGTACTGTTTGTGAATGGTAATGTGTCTCCGAATTTTCAATGTGTATGTGTATGTGCATGTGTATACACATTGAAAAAACAATGTGTATTTTTGTGTATGGTAAATGTGTATGTGTATACACAAACAACAGTAGGAGATACGAATTTATTCTTTCTTATCAAAAACTGACACATTTGGGTTGAGGCCTTAGCCTTTCCGCTTCAGAGAGTAAGCCCATTCAGGGATGGATATTTTTCCGAAAAAAACCTCGGCCTGTTTCTTCCAGTTTTTTTCGGTTTTTTCCGAAATAGCGGGAAAAAACTCCAGATCAAGTTATCGGTATCCTAGCCTTGTTTTATGATTCTAATGCTTTCTAGGGCCTTAATCAGTCTTTTCAGACCAGAAATACACGTGTTACATACAGTAGATATAAATCACGAAACAGGCACGGAACAGCGCCTGACAGGTTCCACCAATAACGCTATATGCAAATTTTCTTATAGCAGTTTGACATTTTGTTTTATCATGCCAAATTTGGTGTTTTCTGTTGTTTAACTAACAGTTTTGAGTCAGTATGGCCTATTATACATCGCAAAAGTCCATTTTTTAACAGAAAAATGACACAAATTAACAATTTTTAGCTTGAGTTTTTTCCGCGATTTATGTTTTTTTCCGACCCTTAGGGAAAAAACCGGGTTTTTTCGAAAAAAAACAGAAAAAACACACCTCACATCCCTGAGCCCATTTTACGGTACATTACAGGAACGTACAAAGCAATGCAGTGTCATGGTTCGACAGGCTACTGCTGGTGTGTAGACAAAAAGACAGGTCGTGAAATCAGAGGAACCAAAAGACCCCCTGGCAGTGGTAGACCACAATGCACAAGTGGAAATCAGCCCTCCAGAACCGAAGGAGCTTGTGCCCGTCGCAAAGCTTCAGTCAGACCGATGCCTGGAGCTTACGTACCACAGTGCACATCAAACGGTAAACACTTGTGTAACGTGTTACACAGCATTACGTTAATACCCAAAGTGCCTGCTGGTTATGTGAACATTGTATTGCATGACTTTACATTATTCAACCTCATGTCATGTCAAATCAAGTCAGACTGCTTGGATTCAAGTCTAATTCCACCACCCACCAGCCATGTTTGTCCAAGGCGAAGTCCTTCAATTTTAAGTCAAATGATTTACTTTCAAGTAGAGATGAACAATATCGGAAAACCCAACACCCATTATCATTTGAGTCGAAACGATTTGGAATTTGTGGAAGTGCTTATTTTGAAGCCCATAAAATCCTTCTAAATCGATTTCATTTAGAAAGAAAAAAGACATAGTGAAGCTATGGAAAACAGTTAGAGAATTATTTCACTAAGGGAAATGCGCTGAAAAATTAGTTTTCGTATAAAATTTTTTATATTAAAGTGTATCAAAATGTCACCATGTGGAAAAGTATGCTGTATGTTCAGTCAGAGGTCAATTTCAGTTGTCTTGCCGTTCAGATGGCAAGCTGATATTGTTCTGCTGGTCGATTCAACTAATTTCTGTCCAATGTAAACATAACAAAAAACCATCTTTTCCTATGTATTCCACCTTTTTACATAAAAATACATTTAAATCAGATTGTTCAACGAAAAATCCTGTTGGAATAGCGAACTTCACCTTCAGCCATTGTGGTGGTACCATAAATCGTACCACTCCGTTCAGATTTCATACCATATATGGTACTGGCACCCATAGCCATGGGTTAGGGGTGCCATTTATGGTACCATCACAGTCCCTGAAGCGGGGGTACCATATATGTTGCACTAGCTTAGGTACCGGTACCATATATGGTGCCACTAGCCTAGGTACCGGTACCGTATATGGTGCCACTAGCCTAGGTACCGGTACCGTATATGGTGCCACTAGCCTAGGTACCGGTACCATATATGGTGCCACTAGCCTAGGTACCGATACCATATATGGTGCCACTAGCCTAGGTACCGATACCATATATGGTGCCACTAGCCTAGGTACCGGTACCGTATATGGTGCCACTAGCCTAGGTACCGGTACCATATATGGTGCCACTAGCCTAGGTACCGATACCATATATGGTGCCACTAGCCTAGGTACCGGTACCGTATATGGTGCCACTAGCCTAGGTACCGGTACCGTATATGGTGCCACTAGCCTAGGTACCGGTACCGTATATGGTGCCACTAGCCTAGGTACCGGTACCGTATATGGTGCCACTAGCCTAGGTACCGGTACCATATATGGTGCCACTAGCCTAGGTACCGATACCATATATGGTGCCACTAGCCTAGGTACCGGTACCGTATATGGTGCCACTAGCCTAGGTACCGGTACCGTATATGGTGCCACTAGCCTAGGTACCGATACCATATATGGTGCCACTAGCCTAGGTACCGATACCATATATGGTGCCACTAGCCTAGGTACCGGTACCATATATGGTGCCACTAGCCTAGGTACCGATACCATATATGGTGCCACTAGCCTAGGTACCGATACCATATATGGTGCCACTAGCCTAGGTACCGGTACCGTATATGGTGCCACTAGCCTAGGTACCGGTACCGTATATGGTGCCACTAGCCTAGGTACCGGTACCGTATATGGTGCCACTAGCCTAGGTACCGGTACCGTATATGGTGCCACTAGCCTAGGTACCGGTACCATATATGGTGCCACTAGCCTAGGTACCGATACCATATATGGTGCCACTAGCCTAGGTACCGGTACCGTATATGGTGCCACTAGCCTAGGTACCGGTACCGTATATGGTGCCACTAGCCTAGGTACCGGTACCATATATGGTGCCACTAGCCTAGGTACCGGTACCGTATATGGTGCCACTAGCCTAGGTACCGGTACCGTATATGGTGCCACTAGCCTAGGTACCGGTACCATATATGGTGCCACTAGCCTAGGTACCGATACCATATATGGTGCCACTAGCCTAGGTACCGGTACCATATATGGTGCCACTAGCCTAGGTACCGGTACCATATATGGTGCCGCCAGTAGCATAAACGGCGTTAAGTGCCAGACTGTTTTACAGGTGACTACAAACCTCTGCAATGCCATGGATCAACGGGCTACTGCTGGTGTGTGCAAGAGATAAACGGGAGAATGGTGTCCGGCACCAAAACACCTCCAGGACAACCGAAACCTGATTGCCAGCAGCGATCAAAGACACGTGGACCCTGCAGTGAAAAGCTCACATCCATTGCCAGACCTGCACCGCCGGGTGCTTATGTGCCCCAATGTGCAGCTGACGGTAATAGTGCTATTGACCTGAGTTGCACTTTGGCATTGGAATAAGCTTCGGTACAGAATCATATTGACTGGAGGCTATCTGCTTGGGCAGAAGTTTTACAAATAGCCAAATCTCCAAGAAAAAGTGCAATTGGTTTGATGATAGGGAAAGGAAAATGTTAGCTCAACAAATTAAATGCAGTTCTACTGACATGTGTTGTCTTTGCTACAGTTTGTGTGCAGTTGTTAGTGTATGCAGGAAACTACAAAGCAATGCAGTGTCATGGTTCGACAGGCTACTGCTGGTGTGTAGACACAAAGACAGGTCGTGAAATCAGAGGAACCAAAAGACCCCCTGGCAGTGGTAGACCACGATGTACTGGTGGAAATCAGCCCAGCAGAACCCAAGGAGCTTGTGCCCGTCGCAAAGCTTCAGTCAGACCGATGCCAGGAGCTTACGTACCACAGTGCACCTCAAACGGTAAACACTTGTGTAACATGTTACACAGCATTACGTTGTGTTACACAAACAGCTTGCGTTGTGCATTGTGTTGCACTATATGTTACGTTCTGTGCATTACATCAGGTTTTTAGGTGACTACAAACCTCTACAGTGCCATGGCTCGACCGGCTACTGTTGGTGTGTGCAAGAGGTAAATGGGAGAATGGTGTCAGGCACTAAAACACCTCCAGGACAGCCGAAACCAACCTGTCAGAGCAGCAATTCAAATAATCAACAAGGGCCGTGTTTGAAAGCCCGAAACAGCAATCCAAGAGCGGCTCCTGGTTCCTTTGTGCCACAGTGTACAGCTGATGGTATGCACCATGTAGGAGGAGGGTGTAATGCACATAGAAAGAACTCTATAAACGGTCATGTCAGAATGAGGAGGATCAACCAAACTAAAACTATAATACTACTCAGTCAAGTTATGTATTTTCGACTCATTTGCCTTATTCAGAAAAACAGTACTCAATGTGATTTAATAAAACGTAACGTAACGTATAGTGCTGTTTATAGTACACCAGGTACTATAAACGGCACTCACATATTATTATTGTTAGTTTCTTTTAGAGCCGATTTTGTAGAGTGCCATATATAGTACTCAACCGGGTACTATATGTAAATGGATTCAATTTTGTTTTCGCAAAACCCTAAGTGCCATATACTGTATAGTACCCCGGGTACTAACTATTACCAGCACTATACGGTAACGAACGTAACGTAACGTAACGTAACGTAACGTAAAACGTAACATAACGTTATGTAAAGTTAAGTACCACCACAGTCCCCGAACGTCGAGTACCATATATGGTGCCACTAGGTACCAGTACCATATGGTGGGTACCATATATGGTGCAGTTGCATAAACGGCGTTAAGTGCCAAACTGAATAAGGTTACCTATTGCAGGATACTACCGATCAATGCAATGTCATGCGTCCACTGGTTACTGTTGGTGTGCAAACAAGATGACAGGAAAAGAGATAGCCGGAACCAAAACTCGAGGCAGACCGCGATGTTCCAGTCGCAGGGTTCCTGCGCCGGAAACCGGGGCTTGCGCCCGTAAAGCGGCTGCTATTAGACCCATGCCTGGAGTCTACATTCCACAATGCACCTCTTATGGTAATCCAACTAATCATGTAAATTCATGGAGTCTACAGATTTCCAACAGTAGGCCACTTGCTGTAGGCGCCGAACAGAAATTTTTATAGCACACGTCTTTGTCTTTGTTATCTTGGCGCTTAGGCAACTTCAAAGTTCAACAGTGCCACCCTTCTACCGGTTATTGCTGGTGCGTCGATGAGCTGACCGGTAAGGAGATGTCCGGAACCCGGAGAGCACCGGGTCGTCCCGGGCCGGAATGTGCAGCCCAGCAGAACCGGAAAGCCTGCACTCAACACAGAGCGAGAACCAGGATTATGCCGGGAGCCTATCTTCCCCAATGCACTAAAGAAGGTTTGTTAGTATTCCCTTTAAACTGGTTATGCAGTCTAAAAACTGTTTATGTAATTTTAAAATAGATTATGAGGAGAGAGCGTCTTACAGACCCACAAAATGTATGTACCGTGTAGTGCCGTTTATGGTACCCCCTATTATTGTAGCCCGGGCACTATAAATGGAGACAGATTTTTATTCTGAAGTGAGCAATTATCAATACAAATCGTGCGAATAATACAGTGGTAAGCCTTGTTTGTATGAAGAAAAACAGTTGATAATGCAATCATAGAGGTTCTGACGCAAGTAGAGAACCTATTTTTCACAGGTAGGTCGCAATTTGAGCAAAGAAATTCATATGCTGCAGTCAGGCACTTAACGCGCCGCTTCTGGTACTGACACCATATAAGGTGCCGGCTTAAAAGGCGTTAAGTCCCTTACTGTACTACTGTTAGTTTCATATAGAGCAGATTTTGTAAAGTGCCATGTACAGTACCCGGGTACTTACTATAAAGAGCACTATATGGTAGATAATTGATTCAGATTTTTCTGATCCATGCATTTACTATAGGAAACTATAAACTTGTGCAATGTCATTTTGGCACTGGTTACTGTTGGTGCGCCGATACCGTAACCGGAAAGGAAATAGAAGGCACTAGAATCAACTCTAGAACCGGTGCTCGACCCACTTGCCCTGGTACGGCATTTTGTTACGAGAAAAACTAAAACTTCATTTTTTTACATCAGCATGTCTCAAAAAGAAGTCAGCAGTCCACTCGCGTGGTCCTCCGCCCGGCGCCTTTGTTCCTGAATGCCTTGAAAGCGGTGACAGTAAAAAAGAAGCTAAATCAACCTATCTGTTTGCCTTTTCAGGTCATTTCAAAAGCAGACAGTGTCACGGCTCTACCGGCGAGTGCTGGTGTGTGAACCCGGAAACCGGTCGAGAGATCGGTGGAACCCGTCTGGGTCGGGGTCACTTTCCACCCGACTGTGCCCCCTGCAAACCCAGCAATGCGAGACCCATGCCCGGCGCCTTTAGCCCGCAATGCGATAAAGATGGTAAGTGGATGTAATAAATTATAATTGGATAAAATGACAAACAAGTAGCGATGTTTAGGCAATTTTGAGAAAATGCAGTGCAATGCTTCTTCTGGCTACTGCTGGTGTGTGGACAAATACACGGGCAAGGAAATTGGAGGAACTAGCGTGCCGCCCGGTCGCGGCAGACCTAATTGCTAGTGTGTCACTTTTGTTGCTAAGATTACAGTGCCAACAATACTTGTTTTAAAAATATTCTGTACCATTAGAATTGGCAAAAAATAAATTGTTTTTTTTTTTGGATAGAAACAATAGAAATCTGGTGTGCTGTTAAGAAAACTGATCACTATAAGACATTTGTGGCACAAACATCTGTTAACTTTTAGTTTGTTGGCGCAAAATGCTTCCAATAGCTAATCAAGGATCTAACTTTGGCACTTTTGAGGTTTCCATACACAGTGTTGGCCATAGAAACGCCGCCTGGCCATTTTTAGTGTTTTCAAATGGCCGCAATTCAGTCAATTTTCAACCGAATGAAAAGATTTTTGCCACGATTTTATTCTTTATGCACAGTTTGTTTTGGACAAGTCCTAGGGTTCTGTAGCCCGGAGTTATGTCTTCCGAAATGAACTGACCCGAACTTTCGGACGTTAAATTTGAACATCAATAATCTCACGAACCCTTTATCCGATCTATCCCAAGCAGAGCTATACAAACTAGTGTGGTCATGGATTACAATCGTCTTAGCTATGGTTAACCTGAAGAGATATGTTAAAATTTGACGGCCGAAAATTCGTGTTTGTTCATTTCGGATTGGGCATAACTCAGCCACCGAAGGCTAGCGGGCTATTGTAGGAACTGACCAAAACAAACTGTAATAATAGTGACGAAAACCTTTTCATACGGTTGAAAACTGACGGAAAACAAGGAAGGCGCTCTAACTATGAAACGTACATATACCACCAGCAAGCTGAAGAGAGGGCATGTACTAGGTTTATCGCATGAGTATACCGCAGTTAAAACCATAGCTTGCACAAAAGGTTGCGACTAGACTAGGAGATAAATAGAGCCAGTAAAACCACTAAGAGAACAGATGCAAATTGGGACATCACTACAGCGAGCATAAAGTCGAATGTTTGACGGAGGAATCGATCAGAAAAACAACAAAATCGTAACAATAAATTCAATAATCAACTACTAATAATAATAATATTGTTGTACTCGTACTGACGTGACACATATTAGTTTGTACCCGATGAAAAGAAAATTAAAAACCGGGATCGAAGATCAGATTCGTGCCGTGGAACCCGACTCACTGACTGAATGATAAGCGTCATTCGACGCGTTTCACCGAAGTTTCTAGAAGTTCTTCTGGAATTTCTGCGCGCACCAGTTGAAGTGGCGGGCCGCGCAGTCTGTTGTACAGCTGGAACAGAGCTGACATGACGAATAACAGCCACTTGCGCATCCGCCATGAACGGTGAACCAGCACTCTGATCGCTATTGCCGTGCCTGCTAGGTTCAGCATCAGACCGAACCACTGCAATCTGAAATAGTTGAAAGGTACTGTGGACAGACCAACGGGTACTGTAGTTGGACCGACCGACCGACAGACAGCAATGACTGACTGACAACAAAGACTGACTGACTGACAGACAGCAATGACTGACTGACAGACAGACAGACAGACAGACAGCAATGACTGACTGACTGACTGACTGACAGACAGACAGACAGACAGACAGACAGACAGACAGACAGACAGTAATGACAGTAATGACTGATTGACTGACTGACTGACAGACAGACAAAGACAGACAAAGACAGACAGACAGACAGACAGACAGACAGACAGACACACAGACAGACAGACAAAGACAGACAGACAGACGGAGACAGACAGACAGACAGACAGACAGACAGACAGACAGACAGACAGACAGACAGACAGTAATGCAGACAGTAATGACTGATTGACTGACAGACAGACAGACAGACAGACACAGACAGACAGACAGACAGACAGACAGACAGACAGACAGACAGACAGACAGACAGACAGACAGAGAGACAGACAGACAGACAGACAGTAATGACTGATTGACTGACTGACTGACAGACAGAAAGACAGACAGACAGACAGACAGACAGACAGACAGTAATGACTGATTGACAGACAGACAGATGGAGACAGACAGACAGTAATGACTGACTGACTGACTGACTGACAGACAGACAGTAATGACTGATTGACTGACTGACAGACAGGCAGACAGACAGTAATGACTGATTGACTGACAGACAGACAGAAAGACAGACAGATGGAGACAGACAGACAGTAATGACTGACTGACTGACTGACTGACAGACAGACAGACAGACAGTAATGACTGATTGACTGACTGACAGACAGGCAGACAGACAGCAATGACTAATTGACTGACAGACTATCTGCCTGACACTGACAGAGAGCCAACCTGGCTAATCGTTTCCTGGCCGAAGCCAACTCAGTGAAGTCCTCCTTGAGAATGAACTTTTTACAGCCCAGCATGTAATTGTGCAGATAGAGGTCCCAGTCCATCTGGCGAAAATCGAAGTGAAACCGCTAGAACCAAACACTGCTCAACTGCAAGACACACAGAAAAGAACCAAACCAAACCTCTCTGTCATGGTTGGACATTTGATCCCAAATCTCGATGAGCCCTTTCGTTTGGAAGTCCCACTCACGAGTGGTGAAGAAGTGCAGCGTCTCCACAACTTTCATTAGTTTGGTGTAAATGCGCACCATTCTAGACAGGAAGACACTGTAGAATGTCAATCAAAGAGCACAGATCATGTAGACATGTACTTGGGTTTCTTTCCGGTCATTCTGCGCAACACATCGATTAAATAAGCGGGCAGCCAGTGTTTGACAAAGACGTTTGTTTCGAATAACCATCTAAAGTCATATACCTACTGTACATACAGATACGGCAACTACGTACCTGTTTTTATGGAAGTGAGCCGAAGGAACCCCGAACGGCTCACTGACCGGGAAGGCACGGTAGAAGGTCTCCAGGTACTTGACAATCCGGCCCCACTTGACCGGGTTCAGTCGGCCTGTACAGCAATTTATCACAGGAACTGCATCGTGTCTAAACACATTCTCAAATGGAAAATGAACACTGTAACCTGAAAGCAAACGTTACTTGAAAGCGGCTCTGTGCCAAGCAGCTGCTATCAATAAATTAGCAACAACATCCACTGGAACTATGTCTGCTTTGGCCGATACATCGCCGCACATATTTGTCAGAACTCCTTTGCCCACCTGAAAGCCCACCTTGCACATCTAGTACAGGGTGCCAAACAATGACCCTACCCAGAGCAGATTAAGAGCCATTCTATACAAGACCGGTACACGGCCAAATCTGACCCCCATTTTTTATTAGCTCATTTTAAAGTCCTATACAAGGAATGTTTAAAACCGAAATAATCATACATGTAACAGGTCATCCGCCGATGGGGGGAGGGGGGTTGGGGGGGTCTGGCGCCGGCCGGGGGTCTGAGCCAAAATTTTGGGGGAGGGGGGTGGGCACTAAAAAACGCTCAAAAATCGAAAAAAATCGCAATTTTTGGGCTAAAAATCCCCAAAAATCCCTAATTTGGGCTGAAATACAGCTAAAAAGTGCTGTTTTGCAGGCGATTTTGGCAATTTTTGTGTGTGAAATTGTAAAAAATTGCAAAAATTTGCTCGAAAATTTACTTGCCAGAAAAATCGGAGGGGGGGGTCGGTGAAATCGTCTCGCCTAAGTCGGGTGGGGGGCAGACCCCCCCCAGACCCCCCTGTTACATGTATGGAAATAATTCCGTAAACGTCCGAAAATCGTGCTCCCGGCGTTTTCCAACTTTTCTATGTATCTCGGTAATAGGCGAATCCCGGAAATAATTCGGTTTTAAACACTTCTTGTATAGGAGTTTCAAATGAGCCCATAAAAAGTATGGGTCAGATTGGCCGTGAGCCAGCCTCCTGAACAAAACCTACGCTCTTATATAAAATGGCTCTTAAGGTGGATTCATACTCGTGCAGAAAAAGATGGCCAGGCGACTTTTCTGTAGGGCCACTCATTTGTAATATACGCACCAACACGCTACGCGTCATCTTCCAGGTGTTGTTGCAGGCGGAAGATGTGACGGGGCGTGTTGGTGCGTATATTACAAATGAGTCCCCCTACAGAAAAGTCGCCTGGCCATCTTTTTCTACTCCAGTATGAATCCACCTTTAAGCATGACAGGAAAAAACTGAAATTACTGATAATGAGTAGCACATTTTATTGTGGGTTTATGTTCACGAGCTCAATACTGAGTGTTCCTTCTATTGGCACCACGAACAGCTTGAAGATCAGTAGTGATTTTGTCCTATTATTTGCTCATCTTCAAGCTCTTCATGAGACCAGTAGAGAAGACTCAGTATTGAGTTTGTGAGTGTAAACCCACAATAAACTGTGGACTATAATTCTTCGGCAGCCTGTAGGTACAGAATGCTAGGACATAGACATAGCAGTGGTTCTACAGTACAGTAACTAACGGCAGTAAAGAGTCCGGTAGGTCCGTTGAGGTTGTCGGTCCAGCCAATCAGCGGCTCTCTCCAGGTGCAGCCAATGATCGACGGCCTAACGATGGAGATGGGCAAACTATCGGACTCCTCTACCAGAATAAATTCGGCCAGCGCCTTGGTTAGTGTGTAGGTGTTGGGTCGTCTGCCCACCACGTGTGGCGTCAGTGCGTCCACCATCTCGTCGTTCATCCACCTGAAAGACGCAACGACGCACAATTATTTACGCACTCCACCGGGCAAAAGAAAAAGGCTCACTCTAAAGCATCGATCAATTTCTTCGGCTGAATGGGCGGCGGGTAAACAGTCTCCACGATGCGCGTGCGGTCGCAATTTGCATAGGCGGTGCTGGCGTGAACCATTGCCTAAAAAGGCGCACAGTGTAATTAAATAATCACTATGACAACCGTTTTCAAACTGACCTGAAGATTTTTGATCTTGTGACACAGCTCGATCAGCCGTTGAGTACCGATCACGTTCATTTCTACGGATATCCTAAAATTTGCACATTTACTGTATGTACAGTACATTACTGTACAAGTGGATAACAAGTTGCAGCAAGATTACATGTACCCAGTGGCGTATCCAGGGGGTGTAGGGTGTGTACACCCCCTTGGCGGTGGAGGTAGGAAGAAAAAGTCTGTCAAAAATATAAGAAACTAATGAATTATGTACTAAAACTGTCTATTTTGTGCTCAGAATGCCTTCTAAATGCGTTTTTGAAGGCCAAATTTTCAAAATTTTCTCGCCCTGGTCGGCCAGAAGCCCAACCAGGCCGTTATAAACTACTAAAACTTGTAATTTCTGTTAATTTTAAGCTCGGAATGCGTTTTAAACGCGTTTTTGAAGGCTAATTTTGCTAAATTTTCTTACCCTGGTTGGGCAGCGGCCCAACCAGGCACTTTCAAAATCTTACACCCCCCTTTCCAAAATCCTGGATACGCCACTGCATGTACCTCTTCCTCAATCGGTAAAAATTACCAAAAAACAAAAATTTTGACTAAGATACAGCTAAAACAGTTGTGTTTTACAGTAATGTTTTTATAACTTTACTGTGTGCAGGCTGTACAGGCTAAGCTAAGCTAGGTTTCGCTGCCGAATTGCCAGGGAAGCGGCGTGCATTTCACTTATGCATGACACGCTGATTATCCGATTTAGATAGAGTGACACTATCCCTCACTTATTTCGAACCGAGAGCTTCTATTCAGCACTGATCAGGTTTTAGGCTTCTACGTAGGTTCGGATGAATTAACCTTAGGATTAAGTTAGACTTACTTTTAGATTCATTCTTAGTCTTAAGTTAATAAGGTAGGGTTCCGCTAATGGGGGTAGTGTCCCACAATTGCCGAATGTTTTCTGAAAATTTGTAAATTGCTACCGTAGTATCTCATGTTTTCGTGTTAAAAAGCCCCAAGACTATGTCAGGTACGGTAGCTACATAGAAACAAATGGATCTAAGAAGATCGAAAAATTTTACAAAAAAAAAAACAGAAACCGAGTGGATTCTGAATGGCCTTTAGAACTGTACGAAGTTTCTTTCAGAAAAATCTAAGGAGACGGATCGAATCAAAAACCCTTTTCGATGCGGCTTCTGACCGATCGAAGGGGTCTGGCGGCAGGTGAAGACCCCAGCCCAGACAAGCCAGGTGCATTAATGAGTAATACCGCATCTGGTACCTACAATGTATATAATATGCTCTGTTGATATATCCTACTACGCATGTATCCATCTTGTCAAGCATTTTTTGTTACATTGCAACGCTATTTCTAACAAATAGATCCGCTAATGAAATGCATTGTCTCAACTCAAGCAAGTCCATGACAACTGACTAATTGAAATCGAACATTGCCAAAGAAACAGAATGAGTATGAGAGAGAAGGAACTACTGTATCCAGTCAGATTTTCAGCAACGTATTCGGGTTTAAGCTTCGGCTTTAAACTCTTCCCGAAACACGCCTAGGGGCAGAAATGGGCTAGCATTTCGGCTGAGGGGGTGGCATACATGGGCTTATTATGATTTATTTATCTATTATCTATTATTATATTTATTATTATTATCGGAGATTTAATATGGCTTTTTCACTACTCTACGGTGCAAAAACGGACAAAAAAGTAGCAAAGATACGCACCTGAGCTGTTCATCAAATTTAACAGTGGCGGCGCAATGAAACACCACCGAGACCTGCTCACAAATTCTGTCCGAGTCTGCAGAGCTCAGCGCCAAATGAGGTTCCATCAAGTTGCCTCCTACAGGCACCAGCTTGGCCAATCGGTCTGGGTGGTCGGCGCGAACCAGATCGAAGATCTGAACAAACCAAAGTACAGTACGCAATACAGTAATCTTGCTTTCTACAAATCTTTCTTAAAGATATGTATGAGACCTGACGTGTTTCCGCAGTTGTAACTTATTGTATCACTTGTTTAAACTGTTTTTGGGATGCATTCTGTCAAGTCACGTACAATACAGACATATACATGGGCCACGGCGGGTCGCCTGAAGCTATCGATCGACCTGAATTCCGGTTCCGGTGCTGAAGGGCGCCGGAACCGCAACTTTTTGACTTTCCACTAATCTTGAAAGCAAACCTGCTAAATTTCATGCAATAACGCTGAACACTATTAATAAATCTAGAGTTGTAAAAAAATATTTTTTGAAAGCCAAAAAAGCTTTTTTATGAAAGTTTTTCATTTCCAATTTTTTTTCAAAATTTTTTCCTTGCATGAAATATAGCTTGTTGGAGATGCAAGGATGCATCAGAAGCAACTTTAAATACAAAAGCTGATATTTTGGTTCAAAAACATAGTGTTACAGCCTCAGAGTCGACATTCTACCGGCCGCATTGCTCACAGAGTGGCTGCTGCCCTACAAAACCTATTTTTAGGCTTGGAATACAGTCAGGCACTTAACGCCGTTTATGGTACCGACACCATATAAGGTGCCGGTACCATATATGGTACCGGTACCGAGGGTAGTGGTACCATGTATGGTACCGGCACCATATATGGTACCGTCACCATATATGGTACCGGTACCATATATGGTGCCCCCACGTTCGACGACTGTGGTGGTACCATATATGGTACCGGCACCATATATGGTACCGTCACCATATATGGTACCGGCACCATATATGGTACCCCTACCCATGGCCATGGGTGCCGGTACCATATATGGTGCCGGTACCGTATATGGTGACGGTACCATATATGGTCCCGGTACCATATATGGTACCACTACCATATATGGTACGAAATCTGAACGGAGTGGTACCATATATGGTACCGGTACCGGAAAAACGCGAAGGTGGGGGTACCATATATGGTGCCGGTACCATGTATGGTACCGGCACCTTATATGGTACCGTCACCATATATGGTACCGGTACCATATATGGTACCACCACAGACCTCGAACGTGGGGGTACCATATATGGTGCCGGTACCATATATGGTACCGGTACCATATATGGTACCGGCACCTTATATGGTACCGGCACCATATATGGTACCACCACAGGCCCCGAAGGTGGGGGTACCATATATGGTACCGGTACCATATATGGTGACGGTACCATATATGGTGCCGGTACCATATATGGTACCACTACCTACGGTACCGGTACCATATATGGTACCGGCACCTTATATGGTGTCGGTACCATAAACGGCGTTAAGTGCCTGACTGGAATAGGCATGAAATTGATAGAACGACCGTCAGACCCAAGTTATCGAAGTGAGAGAACTAGCCAAAATCTCGAGCGTAAAATTTCTGAGGTACTGTACCCACAAACAACCGCTCTCGCAGATGCCGGGACCGCCATGACGAACCTACGGCCAAGACGCGAATTTCAGCACTGTATTACGTACTATAAAAATTGCAACTGTTTGTAAACTTATTAAGGCACAACGCGTCAGAGAATGGTGCTACCTGTTTAACTGTGCTAATTTTACGGTTTAAATTCAACAAATCAACCGTTGACAACATTGGCTGTGTTGTTTATAAATTTTTGTAAATTTAGGAATGTTTTCTTTATTCAAAAATGAAAGAAAATTACAGAAAACCATCCATTTTAGTCGCTGATATTAACGTTTTGACGTCAACAGACAAGTTTTTACGGTTTCGTGCACTGTTAGAAACAGATGATGCAATTGCAACAAATTTAATGCAAAGGTTTAGAAAGCTGCACTACTTTTGGCAACCAAACAAAAACCTGCTTTCATTAAAAGTTGTTCGAAAAAAAATGAGTTACAAACTCTACATTGCTAATTAGCTACTAGGCTTCTTCGGTCGGCTAGAAATTACAATAATTAGCTATATGCGACGCAGCAGCAGCAGCAGCAGGTGTTACCTGTGAAGCCAGAATTTTCTCTAGTCTCTGTCTAGGCTCCAGCCCATTCTGCGGTCTGATAATCAAATAGATTCGGTCCAAGCCAGGAGCACTGCGAAGAAGTTTCTCTACTAGCACCTTGCCCAAAAACCCGCTAGCACCAGTAATGAGCACACTGCGCTTAGAGTAAAAGTTGTCAATCGTCCCAGCAGCCATGCCGGCAAAGGAAAGGGGTCAGTAGTAGAGGTGAAATTAAAGCAAAACAAAGCTACAGACTTTGCACTCCGGTCCGGCCGCGTTATCGATTGAGCTAGAGAATCACGCCACTCAGGCGGCGCAGCCGGGCTGGCTGTTCACAAGAATGGCTGTAAAAACGTCAATACACCCGCCTGAGGTGCTGTTACAACAACACAGACAGATGCGTGAATTACACGTGAAAGTAAAGTTTTATTCATTTTAATTGTTACGTTAAAAGCTGTGTTTTTAAAACGCAACTGAAAGTACAGAGAGTTCCACCAATCTGTCATCGATTTGGTCTTCCTGCAGGGTTCTTGCGGCTTTTGCATAGCAAAATTCCCTTACTTTTCATGTTGCGTTTAAATTTCCGCGCAATTGATTGACGGACTCAAAAGTTACATCAACACGAAATCGATGATAGATACAAGCTACAACGTATATTTCATTACATTTTAAATTTAACTGCCAACAAGACAACTTTACCCAGATTTTATCTATGACGACTGCAGTCTACTAAAGTAGATTTCAAAGCGCCGGTGAGGCAAATTTTCTTTAAACTACGCGTATTTTTCGCATTTACATTGCGATCTTAAACGCACCGTTGCAAAAATACAATCTTCCTTCAAAAAACGAGTTTGGCCAAAATATTTTCTTAGTAAATTTACGATGTCAAACACACGAATACAGTTGGCAATTAGTACGTAGCCTCAAATTGCACCATTAGCAAAAGTGACCCAGGTACATAGTACTTACAAAGAACATACAGAAATCAAGCCAAAAATTCTTGTACTACAATTAGTCACAGCTTTTTCAATTCACAATCTATATGTCTTTCTTTGAACGAATCATACTGAGAACATACATAACAATGAAGCTAGATTTATGGCAATCAGAAACATAAGCCATACAAATATAACTCTTAGAACCATTTTGAGCTAGCTATCAAACAGAAGTAGGCGGCCTATTCACCTCCCACCCGTACTTTTAATCTTTACCCACACTTCTGCAATCAAGGCCACTTCTTAGGCCCCCGATCCAGAACCACATCAAGTGAGAGTTGTGGACCGGCCTGCTAAAAAGTGCCAGCGATGCGAGAAGAAAAAGTCTGCTTAACCCTTTCGAATTCACCTCTGCCGTATGGCACAGATTGCAAATACAAACACAAAGTTTGGTTTGTGTTTGCTAGTTTTCGCCCACATAAAAATCGACGATCCCAACAACCAATGAACTAAAAAAATGGGCGGCGCGAACACCTTCCAAACACCCCCGAACACCTTAGAGACATTTTAGGGACACTTTAGGAACATTTTAGGGATACTTTTAGAGAAACTAAAAATACTAAAAAACTAATTTCTGCTCAAATACAGCTAAAACGACAGGTGATTTTATCAATTTTAGTGTTCCTAAAATGTCTCTAAACTTGTTCGGGGGTGTTTGGGTGGTGTTCTGAATTGTTCGCATCACGTGTGTGAATTGGAACGGGTTAAAGCTTATAGCAAGACCAGTTTAAAAACGACAGTAGGCCGGGAGGGTGGGTGGGGGAAATAGACCGACAATAAATCGTTTTAAACGACGATTCTAGCAACTGAAAAACCAATCGCGATACAGAGCGTTGTACAGTTTATGTACAAGAAAATGCAGCAGCAGTGCTAAGCAGAAAAGTGTGTGACTTTGGTCGTGTGCAGTGCAGGGGCTAAGAACTTTCTCCAGTTTCAGCTTCGCTCTCTGCAGTGGTCTGAGCCAGTATAGCCAAAGCTTCATTGTAGCTGGGCGGCGGACTTTCGCTCTTCACTTCCGAAACTTCTTGCGAACTTTCGTCCGCCTCTTCGCTTACAGAAGACACCAGAGACTGCTGTTCCGCTCCACAGCCAATCACGGTCGAGCTGGCTCCTCGGTGTACGGTAGCTGGAGAACCCACCGCCTCTTCGTAAGATGGTAGGTCCGAACAACTGAACAGACACTCTCTTCATACAGTCAGGCACTTAACGCCATATAAGGTATTATCGGTCGTATACCATTGGCACCCCTATGACCACCACGGGTCCGGGCGTTTCTCCCTCAAACCGGCCCGTTAAATTTTATCAGACAAAAAATTTTTACCCAATTTCTTTTACAAATTTCAGACGCTAAAATCTATTGTAAAACGACTTCTGTTAAATGCCTGTATTTTAGCTCAAATTTACCTGCTTTTTTAGCGATTCTAGCTTGAAATTACTACGCGGTTTAGCGCCACCCCTGAATTTTTGATAGTCCCTCACCTTCCACGCACCATGTGTCGCTTTATCAATCCGGGAAAAAACGACATACATGGCATCAGAAAAGATATGGTAGCTAGCGATACCACATGGTACCAGTTCACCTTCAAGTGGCACCATATGGCATCGGTACCATATATGGCATCACCTGAGGATTCGATCGAAGGGGTACTATATTGGTACCGATACCATATGGCATACATGGGCCGCGGGGGGTCCGGGGCGGGGTTCACGCACCCCCAACTTGGGCTCGACCCCCGAAACGACCCCCACCCACCCACCCACCTGAAGCCGCCTTTTGTTCCTGACCCCGCTCACCAAAATCGCCAGTACCCCCAAATTTTCGGATTTTGACTACCCCAACCCATTTTTCCAGCCCATGTATGCCATATGGTACCTCTTGACCATATGGTATCGCTACCATATGCATATACAATTGTATGTAACAGGAGGGACCGCGGTGGGTCTGCCCCACCCGATTTAGGTCAGACCCCACGGATGGCCCCCCCAAAACGATTTGTCCGACCCCTACGATTTTTCTGGCAAAGAATTTTTTGAGCAAATTTTTGCGATTTCTTACAATTTGATACACAAAAATTGGCAAAATCCTCTGTAAAACAGCAATTTTTAGCTGTATTTAACCCCAAATTCCCCCTTCGGCGGATAACCTGTTACATGGGCTAGCATTTCGGCTGAGGGGGTGTAGAAGTTTCAATTCCGATGGGGTTGAGGGGGTGGTAAGCCTAAAAGTCCGATTTTTTTGCTAAAATCAAGGTTTTTGGCTTATTTTTCATTAAAATAACCTATTCTATGTTTAATAATATCATAACTTTCTATACAAAATTCTCCCAAAAAATTCCTGAGGAGGTAGTGTAGAGATGCACTTCAATGCTGCATTATTGTTTGTTGTGTTGCTGTTGTTGTTCAGAGTTCTGTTCTACTATTGATTGTATTGTGTGTGGCGTGTGTTTTTATTACCCCTCGTCGCTGTTGTTTTGTCTAACTCCCTAAAATAAATACTCAACTGGTTCGCTCATAGTCGGTTGCTCTTACCGCATCAGCAGGTAGCAGCCGGCTGAGGGGGGTAGGTCAGAGGCTGAGGCTGGCCAACCCTCAGCCCCCCTTTGCCCATGTCTGCATGTATGACCATATACAGGGTGTGTCAAAAAAAAACAACCCAGCAGAGTTTTTGCTGTAGCAACCGCAAATCTCAACCGATTTGAATGAATCCTGCTTTAAATGAAAGATAAATAAATTCTTGAAAGATTGGTGAAGGCCCTATTAAGATACGATGCTTAGTTCCTCAGATATTTTCCTTCAAACTCAAAACAGAGATTTTGGCAGTGAACAAGAGCGATTTTTATTATTCTGTTGCACTTCATAATAAAACCGATAAAAGCTTCACCAAACTTTCAAGAATTAATTTATCTTTCATATAAAATAGGACTCACTGAAATCGGTTGAGATTTGCGGCTGCTACAGTAAAAAATCTGCTGGGTTGTTTTAATCTCTGTTGTGCACTGCCAAAATCTCTGTTTTGATTTTTAAAGCAATTATCTCAGGAACTAAGCAATAATAAAAGCTACACCAGTCGTTCAAGAATTTATTTATCTTTCAGTTAAAGCAGGATTCATTCAAATCGGTTGAGATTTGCGGTTGCTACAGCAAAAAATCTGCTGGGTTGTTTTTTTTGACGCACCCTGTATATACCGATACCATGTTATGTCATATTTGCCTGACACTGTTTATTGCTTCTGCTCTGGACTCAAAGCTGTTTGCTTCCGTTGAAGTTTAGTTTTGCCGCAATAATCTTTAATATGGATTATTCTCCCCGAGCAAAAAAAACATGGCGCCCACCTACCCAGCGACGTCTTGTCCCGGCGCAATAATGATGCAGGCGTAGAGATGAGCGGCCCGGCCGTTGTTTCTGCGTCTGTTGGCGCGTCGAATCTCAGCTGAATTGGTCTGCGTCCCTGACTGAAACTCAAGCAAACACCAATAATAAAAACTGCCGGCAACTCAGTAGTGAAGCGTTGAACCATATATTTAACGGGGGTCTGGGGGTATGCCCCTATCCGACTTAGGCCAAACGCCCCGGATGGGATGGGAGTTCCCCTCCGATTTTTCTGACAAGTAATTTTTTGAGCAAATTTTTGCAATTTCAGACAGAAAATTTGCCAAAATCGCCTGTAAAACAGCGCCTGGAAATATCGTCTCGGGCGGGGGGGGGGCTGGCTGGCCTAAGTCGGGTGGGGGCAGACCCCAGACCTCCCTGTTACATGTATGGTGCCGGTACCATAAACGGCGTTAAGTGCCTGACTGTTTTAGAAAGAGTTTTTCTTGCTAGCCAAGATCTGAACACTGCAGTGTGCCTTTTCATTGCAAAAAAACTGCCGTTAACCGGTTTATATACTCAGTTAAATTAACGGTATTAGAAGATAGCTGTGTAAAAGGAAAAAACGGATAAAATAACTTACGGTAACTCGAACCGAGGCGAGCGTCTGAGTCTCAACCTGTCGGTACAAGGCATGTAGCAGCACCCGACACAATAGCATCGAAATAAACACCACGAAGGCCAATCCAGAAACCACCAGAATCAGCGAATACAACCACGACTCGGTCCTATGTCCGCCCTGGTATGCGCTTATGATCAGCAACAACGCTAAAACACCACCACTAGTGATGCAACCGGGAGCGGAATACCGGGAAATACTGAGAATATCGGGAAACTGATCAAAACACATGCACCATAAAAAAACATAAAGGTTTTCAACATCCGGTTTAGCCATCATTGATACCATTTCTAGTCGGTTTTCTCAAGGATTTTCTCTCATAACGGGCTATGCAAACTATGGCTGTTCGCTCAAATTGAGCAAGTAGCAGTCATTTGAAGTTTTGCGTGCCGCTGGTACTGGCAAAAGAAAGTTGGCTGTACAGTAGATGTCACTGAAATAGGGATGCAACCGAAGTTCGGTATTATTCGGTATGAACCGAATAATTCGGTTACTAGTACTATTCGAATTCGGTATTTTTCAAACCGAATAATACCGAATATTGAAAAACCGTTAAAATTCCACTGTTTTGCTTGATTTTGTGCAGAAATCACTGCGGTATTTCTTCTTTTACATCTCTCTGTTCATTTACTATGCTAAAATTTTGGCAAACAATGATTATTCATACAAAAAGTCAATGAACTTCAAGGTTGAGGTTTAACTTACATAATAATAAACAACAACATTTCGGCCTTTTCAGTTCCCAGTAGACTACGCTATCAGCTTTCCAGTTCTTAACCTAAGCGTTTGTTTTATTTACCAAATACTACGTGTAAAATCCCATCTATCTTTTCAAACGATTCATCCGATCTACGTTGTATGCCTAAGCTGCCAGCTCCGCTTACAGTTGGATGGATGCTCCCGTCCTCCAACTTTCTGTATGCGTTTGTGATTCGCGCGTAAATACAGTATAGATCAAAAAAAATGTCCCATCGCTTTTTCGGCCTTCACTCAAACGTTTCGTTCTCAGTCACTTCTTTACCGATTTGGCTCAAATTTTCAGCAAAAATTAACAACATGGTTGGCTAAATATTCTGCAAGTTTAGTGCCAAAATTCCTACTCATACTGGTTTTCTGACCCGAAAACTAGGAATGAGGGTGGTCCACGCAAATTTATTTTTTTTCGGTAATACAAGGAGTACAGTCCTGAAACTTGCAGGAATGATTGGTGTTGCTATTGGGCATAACATACTAAGCGGGCAGCCCTGTAGCTCAAAGGGCACTAAAATGGGGGAATTTCAAAAATATGAGTGAAAATCCCATAGTTAAGAAATCTGCACCTTCTAGAATCAAAGCACTGTATCTGTTGTTAATCAACATAGATTGCAGCAGGAAGTTCGACAAATAAATGAACCTGATATTTAAGCTCTGTTCCACACCATAGTAACCATCCCTGCAGCGTTTTTTGAAAATTGAAAATCTTTAGAATCGTCATTTTGCCGGTTTTACGAAGAAAAGTCATATTTCGTCATGTTTTTTAAATTACCCCATTTTAGTGCCCTTTGAGCTACAGGGCTGCCCGCTTAGTATGTTATGTCCAATAGCAACACCTATCATTCCTGCAAGTTTCAGGCCTGTACTCCTTGTATTACCGAAAAAAATTAAATTTGCGTGGACCACCCTCATTCCTAGTTTTCGGGCCATAAAACCAGTATGAGTCGGAATTTTGGCACCACACTTGCAGAATATTTAGCCAACCATGTTGTTAATTTTTGCTAAAAATTTGAGCCAAATCGGTAAAGAAGTGACTGAGAACGAAACGTTTGAGTGAAGGCCGAAAAAGCGATGGGACATTTTTTTGATCTATACTGTATCTTCCTGTTAGCCGCCACATTCCAGATAATCGAGAAGGCCCTTTCGCCCAACCCGCTGTCAAACCCAACTTTTAGCTTCGGTTTTAAGCTTGGGCTTAGCTTCAGGCTTACAGTAGGCTCAGGCTTAGGGGCAAGTGTTTTTATGAAACCTCCGCCATGTGGCGGATAATATGAGGATGTATACGCGGAAGTGTCTTTGTGCTGTGACTTCACATGATTAATCAGGGCACTTGTGGCCTAACTCGCGCCTCTTGAAATTGTTTGTTCGCAAATTTTGTACTCGTTCTTTACCGTCAGCAGAACGACCAAATAGGGCTTGTTTTAGTTATAGGCATGGATAAATCTATAGCATTCAAACAATACGTCACTCTACAGCCTTTTTAGCATAAAAAAGTTTGTTTAGCAAAAAAAAACAAGAAATAGTAGTTAGACAGTATATTTTTGCAATCGCGCTGCAAATCATCAATATTCGGTATTATTCGGTTCCGAAAATCCGCTTCGGTATTCGGTTGCATCCCTACACTGAAATACATAGTATCTGCAAAAACTGTCAATACTGCTATAAAATATATTTCGTGGCATTCCCGGTATATAAGAAAGTGAGAATCGGGATTAGAAACCGGGAGTGAAAATACCGGGATCCCCGTTGCATCACAAAAAACCACCCTTCTTACAGTGTCTCTGATAAATCATATCTAATCATGGCCATGGTGCCGGTACCATAATATATGGTACGAAATCTGAACAGAGTGGTACCATATGGTACCAATTAGTGTTCCGACGATATCAAAATTCGACGATATTCGATATCGATATCGATATTTTCAGTTCAATATCGATCGATATCGATATTTATAGTTATGCAGGAAAATCTGAGAATTTAAACGAGCAGCCTGCTATTGCTGTTTATCAGTCTAGCACTGATGCAATCAACGAACTGATATAAATCAAGTAGAGAATCGCAGAAAGGTACAGTAGTGGCCTCAGGCCCGAAAGTTGACCTCCTCAGGCCGATGCCCCACCCTCATTAGGCATAAATAAGCTCAGACAGAATAGCGTTATTTTAATGACAAATAAGCCAAAAACCTTGACTTTAGCAAAAATCGGACTGTTTTGTTTACCATCGGTTCAACCACTCATCAGCCCGGCGCTAGCCCCTGAGGATTTGAAAATTTACCACCTCTCAGCCCAAATGCTAATCCATTAAGTAAGTAAGTAAGTAAGTAAGTAAGTAAGTAAGTAAGTAAGTAAGTAAGTAAGTAAGTATTTACTGTCCGAACAGATAACAAATTGAGCAGATCAAGGGGAGGACTGGGCCGTTTGTCCGGCTAGCGCCCTACCCCGTAAATACTTGGACAGGTCCAATTTATGGACACTATTTTTGAAACTGGACACCGTGCGTGCATTTACAATATTTGCAGGTAACTGATTCCAAACAGGTACTATTCTATTGGCAAAGAAATATTTGCGAACATCCAGATTTGTACGCTTCTGATACAACTTTAGGTTATGCCCCCGAGTACTTGTTGCAAAAGGAAACTGGAAAAATTGCTCAACTGGTATATCAACGAGTCGCAGTCCATGAGTCCAAATGTTTTTTGAGAGCTATCACGCCACTGTTAGGTTTTGACTAATCGATTTCTGAGATCTCCATAAAAAAGTGGTTTTTTACTGTTCCAGAGAAATAAACTTGGTGTCAGTTTTGTTTTTCCCTACTTTTCCGCACAAAAAATATCGATGCGAAATATCGCGATATCGACATCGATATTGGAAAAAAGGTCGATATATCGACTTTTCGATATCGATATCGATATATCGTCGGAACCCTAGTACCAATGGGAAGGCATCAGCACCATATATGGTGCGAGAGTTGTAGTAGAGAAGAACTGACCAATGACAGCGATGGCGACGGTTACGGAGGCCACGTGTTTTCTGCTCAGCTTACAGAGACTGAAGTCTGCATTGGGTCTGAGGCGAGGAGCGGCGTAGTAGCGACCGAACCGCACCGTCTGAGCTGTGTTGGGCCGGTTGAACATGGCCATGGAAGAGAAGGTGGACATGGCTGCCCATGACATCCTCTACTCCTATCCAGTCCAGTTCCCCGCCTCACAGTGTCTTCATTGGGTTAATTGCTTTGCTAAACTTCCACAGTAGCAGACAGATATGGGCTGGCATTTCAGCTGAGAGGGGGAGGGGGCAGAATTTTCAATTCCTGAGGGGGGTAGGAACCTCTGAGGGGTGCTGAGCAGCTAAACAAAAATTTCTCAACCTTCATTCAAAAACGGACTCATTCAAATCGGTCGAGATTAATGGCTGCAAAAGTAAAAAATCTGCTAGGTTGGTTTATTAATCCCTCTTTAAGTTATTGTTTTGACTTCGAGACCAAAAACCTCAGGAACTAACCAGAGTATCTGAATAAAAATGTCATCAACGAATTTATTTATCTTTCAGTTAAAAAAGGATTCATTCAAATCGGTTGAGTTTTACGGTTTCTAAAGCAAAAAATCTGCGGGGTAACGATTCTAGCTGTGAAAAAAAACGGCACAACCGCAAATGGACGTGCCACTGCAGATAATAAGTCAAATATGACTGAAGCAAGAAGAGGACACGCCTGGCAACTTTATTTATGCATTCTGATAAACCACTCAGCAAATCACCAGCAATCCAGCATACTACACTTAACTGATACTGTTTAGGTTTACTGTGGTTAGTAGTAGAATACTTCAACAAAGTCAGGAAGCCCTATCGTTCGTCCGTTTAGCTACACCAACAAACCAACAGCGAAAGTAACGTTTCTTCATTGCAACAGAAATCGTTGTGGCCAAACACGGAAAACAAACAAAAGCACACACAACACCTCCCTCCCCTCACACGCACAAACAATAAACAGAACGAGTGTGGGTTGTAGCGGCAGAAACGAAAAAAAAAAAAATAAAAAAAGACAGTGGCGCAAAATCAATCAATCAATCAATCACAGTAAAAAGGCACCCGGGCACACGCGCGCATAGCAGTCAAGAATTTCAACACTAATAATAAGTACGGCTGGAAATAGTAAGAATATTAATTAGGTGCCGCTGTAATCCGGCAATGTAGACTCTGTAAGCGACTGGTGCAGCTTGCGTATGTTGGCCATGTGACGGCGGATGCACAAACAGAATCCCTGAGTGACCGGATGCAGCGCAAAGTGGACCGCCTCCCCGCCCACTTGGTACACTTCCAATAGTTTGAGCAGTCTAAATTAGCTACTTTACTTCTCACGTCTATCTAGACTGCCAACTAATATTTGTGTGCATTGCACACATGGGAACGCATACTACAGTCAGGCACTTAACGCCGTTTATGGTACCGGCACCTAGGGCAGTGAGTGGTACCATATATGGTACCCACACGTTCGGCCACTGTTGTGGTACCATATGGTACCGGCACCATACATGGTACACCTATCCATGGCCATGGGTGCCGGTACCGGGACCAATGCGAAGGTAGCGGTACCATATATCGTCGCCACTATGGTAAAACGAGCCAAGTAACAGAAAGTGGAAATCGAGAAAATCGCCTTTTAAATATTTGTTACATTTTCGTGATTTAGCTTCAATATCAGTTTAGATATTTCTACCTAAAATACAAGCACATAATTGGTGTGCAAAAGATTCTTCATGTGTCAAATTAAGCCAGCTAACAGGAAAAGCACAAAGCACTTGGCTCATTATACCAGGATCACCGGTGTCCGTGCACATGCCTCTGATTACATGGCTGTATCTCCTGACACAGAGCCAATTTCGACTTCGTTCCTTCGCCAAAACGTTTATAGGTGCTTTAGCTATAGTTTTTCGCACTTAACTCCATTTTTTTATTTGTTACTGGGCTCGTTTTACCATAGTGGCGACGATATATGGCACCACCACAGGCCCCGAACGTGGGGTACCATTATATCCTACCACTACCATGGTACGAAATCTGAACAGAAAGGTACCATATATGGTACCGGTACCGGTACCAATGCGAAGGTACCACTACCTTCCGATCCGATTTGCGGGGGGGCCTTACGGCCTGCGATCAGACTCGAGGTCCATTCCACTACCCCCGTGGTTTCGTCATCTCGGACGTTTCCCTTCTCTCACTGCCAGCCACTCTAGCCATGCTGTTGGGCGCCAGGTACTTAAGAAAGTCCCTGGCGCGTTGACGTCATGGTGATGTCGGCTCCCAACGTCCGCTAGGTCCGCCCCTGGTGTGAGAGAGGTCCCCCGGCCTAGTCGGTTTCCGTGGACAACTCCTGACGTCATTGCTCTTTCTCCAAGTTGGCATGCTGTAGGAGCGACTTCGGTGCTATGGCAGATCCAGTTGGTTCCCATTTTATCTACTCGCTGTAACCAGCTTTCGGTGGCCTGGGTGGAGCGTTGTGCCGACGACCAACTCTTTGCAGCAAGAAACTTGCCGCGCCGAGAGGATGAACCACTACAACCGCTAGGGATGCAGGGGCCGCCGTGACTCAGAGGCAGCGAGCTACCCACTGAGCCAACGACGCGGCCACCACTACCTTATATGGTACCACCACAGGCCCCGAACGTCGGGGTACCATGTACCGGTACCATATATGGTGTCGGTACCATAAACGGCGTTAAGTGCCTGACTGTACTAATCTTGTCCGGAAGGCGGATATCCGGATTAACGAGATTTGCTGTACTGGAGCCAAGCTAAACTTGTTAAAAGACGGCTAAACTTTACCTCGGGGCATTTTCAATGAAATGGCGTTTAATTTCGTCCACGAAAGGTTCCGGCGGCTTGGCCACGATCCTCTCCAAACTCTGCAACAACGGAAAAACAATGCAAAAAAGAATTTGACAGCGCATTGCATTGCATTCGACACTTTCGAAAATAATATTGTCCTTATTTAGAAGAGCTCACACACTAAACTGTACTGAACTGTCTCACGACAGACATGTAACTGGGGTCTGCCCCACCCGACTTAGGCCACTCCCCCCCGGATGGGACCCCCAAGACGATTTTTCAGCTGACTTTCCGATTTTTCTGGCAAGTAATTTTTGAGCGTTTTGTGCATTTCAGACACAAAAATTGCGAAAATCGCTTGTAAAACAGCACTTTTTAGCTGTATTTCAGCCAAAATTAGCGATGTTTGACGAGTTTTGGCTGAAAAATTGTGATTTTTTGCGATTTCGAGCTGCCTAACCCCCTCCCTAGAATTTGGCCTCAGACCCCCCGGCCGGCGCCAGACCGCTAACCGCTCCTTCAGCGAATGACCTGTTACATGAATGTCTCCGATCCGATCCGATCCCATTTGCGGGGGGCCTTACGGCCTACGATCAGACTCGTGGTCCATTTCGCTACCCCCATGATTGGTCATCTCGGACGTTGCCCTTCTTTCACTGCCAGCCACTCCTAGCCATGCTGCTGGGTGCCGGTCACCAGGAGGGCGGCAGGTGTGTTGATGCCATGATGCTGACAGCTCCCGACGGCCGCCGGTGCCCCATATGCCAGAGGACTCCCCCGGGTCTGGCCTGAGTCGGGTGGGTGGGGGCAGGCCCCCCAGACACCCGCTGTTACATGTATGTTTTGAAACCCAATTTTACGTTTCCGCTGCTAATATTTTAAGAGAAATCGGTGCTTTTCGAAGCCTTTTTGTCATTTTTTGCTTGTTTTTAGCTCTAAAACGCTGTCTGGCAGCTTAAAATAGCGATTTTAGCCTGCTTACAGAAAAATGTTCTAAGAACGCATTTTCCCAGGAGGTTTTGGACTTTTCTGAAGTTCTGGCCCCCTCTGGGCGAAAGCCCCTCCTCCAGGTCGGCCCGGACCTGTTAAATGTATGGTCTAGAGTTCACGCGAACAGAAGGACTACTGTTTGTTAATATTACCAGTAGTAGGTTTATTACAGTTTGGCACTTAACGCCGTTTATGGTGCCGATACCTAAGGCTAGTGGCACGGCACCCATACATGGGCCGGAAAAATGGTTTGGGGTAGTCAAAATCTTAAAATCTGCGGGTGGGCCTGCTGGTATGGGGGGTTCGCGGCCACTTTTGTGGGTGCGGTCAGGAACAAAAGTCGGCTTCATTCAGGTGGGTGAGTGGGGTCGACTCCAAGTTTGGGGTGGTGGGTAAACTCCCAAACCCTCCGGCCCATGTATGCCGGCACCATATGGTACACCCACGTTCGGGGACTGCGGTGGTACCATATGGTGCCAGTACCATAAACGGCGTTGAGTGCCTGACTATATTAGGCTATGCGTCAACCTACCTCAAGCGACAGAAGAACAGCCGATTCGTTGTACTCCCGTGACTTTTTGGCGCCGATTTCTGAACCTTTGTCTTTTTCGTAACCCGGTTCATTGAAATAGGGGTCAGGCACCAATACCAGACCTGTTGTTAAAAATATAAACATTCTCCTCTGGCTAAGGACAAACAAAATCGCATACTCTGTATTGAAACAAACACCTGAAGCAGCGTTGAATTAGAGGTCCATAATTCAGTGGCCTGAAACGTTCAAATAATTTAGCTTACTAATCTTTTAAAGATCGAACCAATTTTTCAAATTTGAGTGTTAATGGTTGTGCAGCATTTGCTCCTGCCCGTTAGTAGGTAGGGCAATAAAAGTTTCGATTTGTCAAAAAAACCAGAATTTTAAAAATTTCATTAACTTACAAAAGAAATAAGCAAAAATTATTATTCTACTAACTGCATTCTTTCTCACCTTTCCATCCCACGTTCCCAGCAGACTCAAACAGACCATACCATCCTCATACAGATTAGGGTTTAGTCGCTTTGACATGGATCTAAAATTCAAACCAGAATGTGTCAAAAACAAGCTTGAAACGTCAGTATTTTGCAGCAGCTTTGGCTAGAAATCCAGATTCAAACCGGCATAAAGGAAGAACCTACTTAAAGAAAACATGAGGCGGTCTGTTCGGGTAGTCTTCTTTCAATCTGACATCAAAGCAGAAGACACTGTGAGCATAGGGCGTACCCTGAGGACCAACGATCATGCACGAGAACAAGTCCAGTCTATTCTCGAACGTTTTCACCACGATTCCATCTGGTAAGGACGTGCGCAACGACCTCAGCTCTTTCCTCACAGCACTCATGAACGATTTCGATGTACAGGCAGCATCGAATGACTTGCCGATGAATCTGTGACAGTCCGGAGCCGATTCAAGCACTTCAAAGCTCGATGGGCACAACACCAGTTCGCTGCCGTCCTCAGAAACAGAGTCCAACCGACCAGAAGGGGCGTCAGCGTTGGCTTGGCTGGAGGCAGTGGGCATGGTCAGTGAAGTCTGGCCGAGCCGCAGAAGAGGGACAGACAAGGGGGTCAAGTCGGTTCTGATTAGATCCACCATCACACGTAGGTTCACAACACAACTCAGAGATAAAGCATCTGCTAGCTGAAATAGCAACCTATTATAACATTGTTGCGCTCCAAGATATGTAGGGGATTTGGTCAGCTGCATTACCTCTTGCACCAATGGCACAATCTCATCAGCTCTGAACTTCGTGCTGGATTCATCGTATGACTCTTCAATCCTGACCACAGCTCCTTTGAGCAGCTTCTCCAGGGACTCGTACTCACTGCTCTCAGGAGAATTCACCGGAGTCATGCAGCTGCCCTCAGACAGCTGCACCATCTTCCAGTAGTCAGCCAGAGCTGCCAGCTCACTCTCCGGGGGAATACAGTAGGAGAAACAGGGCAGACGCCCCACCTTCTTGCCATTCGACTGGAAACACTTGACGAATTTCAGTGCCGCCTGCAGTTCCTGATCAGAGGGCAGCTCACAGCAGACGTTGAGCAGTTGATTGAGATTGTACACACAGTCCATGACCAGTGAAGCAGTGGCCTGTGGTGGCTGGTTGTGGGTGAGCACCTGGGTTACCACTGTCAGTGCAGTTTGAATGCTGTTCATCCAATCCAGCAGCACTGTCAGAGGGGGCACATGCACCAGTTCAATGTCCAGGTCCATGGTGGGGGTGGTGGTTGTGTCTGACTCCACAGGCTCGCCAACCCCAGAGGCCACAGACTTGGTCTTCGACGACTGCTTCTGCACTGCAGCTGCCAGCTCAGTGGTGACTTCAATCCAGTCATACATCCAGTTGGACAGATTGCAGTGAGGGTGGTGGATGTCGGCGTTGTTGTTCAGCTGCACACCAGTGCGCTCCTGCAGAGTCTTTTGGATGGTCTCTTGGAAGCGCGACAGAACAGAGAAGCCTGAGATAACATCATCACAATGAAGGGCCACCCGAACCAGCTGACGCCTCTCAAGATTGGGGTAGTGTCTGTGGGCAGTGAGCAACAGCCGCTGCAGCAATGCAAGACAGGGTGTCATCAATTCAGCCAGTAGTCCAATTCGCTGCCACCGCTCCGGTTCAGGAACGCCAGTATACTCATAGTACCTGAAGGAGGCAGTTGAAGTGTTCAGGCATACAAATGGCTCAGTCACGCTTTTGCAGCCTTTGAGTTGCTTATAACACAGAATCAGCACACAAGTTTGCAGAGCAAAAGCAGTTTGTTTACCTAAAATCCTCCAGTTCATCCCATTCATGTTCAGTGGGCGAGTACTGGGCTACAGGGTCGACCTCAGAGGCTGTATACTCAGTGTCCTGGTAATCTGAATTCACTCTCAACTTCTGCAGGAACCAGGGTTTCTCTATAGAGTCTTCCATTTGCCCATACCATCTCACAGCCACTGTGCCATCAGGCAGTTTCTGTATGATGTAGCCGAGGTTGGGACGACCATCAGTAGCACTGGCGATCTTGGAGACCAGCGTACCCGATAAATAGTTGTAATCTGGATGGGAACGCAAGTCATAGAAGCTTGTCTGCTCAGTCTCTAGCTCGATTGGGTCCAAGCTTTTGCATTTGTTGCCTAGAACACCATCATGCCAGCGTGCTAACAATAGTTTGTACTAATCTTTTTGAAGTCGACCTAGTCCTAGTTAGAAAGAGCGATAGCATCGATGATATAAAGCACAAAACAATGTTTGTTTGCAATGATTGTTTCTTTGCACCATATTGTTTTCAGAGTTTTCTTTGTTCATTTGTTTGCAACATTTTGTTTGCTTGCTTGCTTGCTTGCTTGCTTGAAAACAGTCAATGCTTTCAGACACCCTGTATGTACATAAGCTTCCTATCAGTCTACACTCAAAATACATGTAGCTAGGAGGGTCTGGGGTTTTAGCCCCAGGCCTAATTTTCGAGAAACTCCCCAGCCCCATTCTGGGGGTTTTCGGAACCTTGAAACCTAGTTTTGGTTGAAAAGTACAAAAATTCAGGATGCCCAAATTCAAACTGAAGACCAAGATAGGGTTTCACGTCTATTTTCAACCACAAATTAGGCTTCCAGAAGGAGCTTAACAGAGTTTCTAGACTTTATGAACCCTTAGTCCGGGTTTCTGAACCCTAATTTGGGTTTGTGAAACCCTACTTTCACGTCTACTTAGGGTTCCTGAGGCCCTAAATAGAGTCTTCAAAACCAAAAAAAGGGTTTCTGAGGCCCAAAAGAGGGTTCCAGAACCATAATTAGGGTATCAAAATCTCTAAATAGGATTTCAGAACTGCAATTTAGCTATTTTGTCGGGTGAAAAAAGGTTTTTGGGCGTTTTACAGCAAAAATAGGGTTTTAGAGGGCATTATAGCAGTTCAGACAGGATTTTTACCCGATTTTTAGAACTCAACAAAAAATGTAAGTAGCTGCTGAAACCCACTTTTGGTCATCAAAAAAGGTCCCTGAAACCCCTTTGTGGACATAGTGCTAAAACCATACATGTAACAGGTCATCCGCCACAGGGGAAGGGGGTTGGGGGTCTGAGCCCAAATTCTAGGGAGGGAGGGGGTTGGGCACTAAAAACGCCCAAAACCCGCAATTTTTCGGTTAAAAATCGCTGTTTTGGGCTGAAATACAGCTAAAAAGTGCTGTTTTAGCCGAGTTTGCCAATTTTTGCGTTTGAAATTGCAAAAAATCGCAAAAATTTGCTGAAAAATTGCCTGCCAGAAAAATCGGAGGGGGGTCGGAAAAATCGACTCGGGGGAAATTCGGGGGAGGGTCTGGTAGAGGGCAGACCCCTGTTACATGTATGGCTGTCAACCCTATTTTGGACCTGAAACCCCAGCCAAAAAGCCAGCTACTGTACACGTTGAGACTGACTGACCATGTTCGTCGGAGGCATGGCGGTACCAGCGGACTGAGGCAAATTTCTGCGTGTTGCAGGAGTTGAGGATCAGCCCGAACTTGTCCTTGGCGTCCGGGTCCAGCTCTGCCACCCCTTTAGTTTCCAGCAGAACGTACATAGCCGGAAAGTAGTCACGCCCGGCGTCCAACGACTGACTGTGCACCAGCGTTTCAGAGGCGACTGCCTTTTCGGCAACGCCGTCCTCCCACAACACGTCAACGTTACACGTGCTGGTGAGCTGGTAGAGGTAGAGCAGTTGGTCGGCCCCGCCCACCTCTGAATGCGGCACGCTGATTGGAGCTCGACCGGATAGGCTCTGTCGCCATTGGTCCACCGTCTCCACCGTGTCCTGGGGGCGGAGCTCGTAGCGGAAACGCGAGCCAATACCCTTGTAGGCCAGCAACGAAACCGGTACACGAAATTGCTCGCATCTGCAGAAAATGACGCTTGATTGTCAGGTGGTGAAGGGTATAAGGTTCAACGCCTGACTAGGGCTATTTAGAATTTAGAAAAAGAACTTCTATTCTAGAGCGTGCCTCAAAAATAATGATAACATTTCGTTTTCAGCAAATTTCGACCAAATTGACTGTAAAATTTTGGCGCGCCAAGTTTGGCCAAATCCAGAGAAATTGACGAATATGTGAAATTTGTTAATTTCAATGCCTACAGAAATGGCGCAAACAAGGGATACTTTTCTTTTTGCTGTCATTTCCTGTCAATGTTTGCCAAATGACCTGAAAATTGCAGAAACTCTTCAAAACTGTGGGATATTTTGTGTTGATTCGTTTCATGCATTGAGATTGACCGAGTTTTGAGAAAATAAGGGATCTGTTTTTCTGTTCAGCTTATTCAAATAAGCAGATGTTGAGCAATTGCTCTGTCAATCTGAATGCATGAAATGAATTAACACAAAATATTCCACAGTTCTGAAGACCTTCTGCAATTTTCAGCTGATTTGGCAGACATTGACAGGAAATGACAGTAAAAAGAAAAGTATCTGTTGTTTGCGCCATTTCTGTAGGCATTGAAATAACAAATTACACATATTCGTGAATTTCTCCGGATTTGGTCAAGCCAGGTTCACCACATTTTAACACCCAAAATCTACCCACTTTTGGTCCCTATCTTTCAAATGTCAGCCAATTTGGTCAAAATTTAGGGAAATGGCAGCCACAACCAGACGTTATCATACTTTTGGGACAACGCGTATTTAGTTAAGAGAAAAAGCTTACTAATGGTGCGCTACTTAGCAAACCGGTCAAAAAAGAAACAATCTCATAAATTCTGCTAACTTTCAGTTCTATTTATTACAAAATAGCCAAGTAATATGAAGTACTAAGAGCTACTAAATTAGGCTACTCACTAGCAGAAATATAGCTGAATAATAAGTCAGTGCGCCTGGCACGAGGCAGTTAAAACGGCCGCAAAATACGGCCGTTGGCATGGAAACCACGTTTAATCAAAGTCGAAACGCTAACTCACTGGCCTATCTGACTTTCATCCAGCGCAGAATTCTCAGGCTGAGGCTCCGACCCGGACACGCGGTAGCGCCACTCCACTTCCATTTTTATTGGTTCGATCTTAAACACTATTCAGTTCCGCTCGAAACTTAAAGGCCAATTAGACTTCTGGCACCATACATGGGCCGGAAAAATCCGGAGGGGGGCAGGGGGGTCTGGAGACCTCGGGGGGTCCCCGAAAAAAGGCAAAAAAACGCCTATTTTGCCTTAAATAAGCGAAAATTTCCTCCCTCTGGGAGGGGGGTATGGCCGGCCGAGGGGGAGGGATACACCTCCCTTACCACCCGGCCCATGTATGACTGGCACTCGGTAAATCATCGCTGCCAACCAACAAACCAGTCAATTTAGACTTCGTCGGTGGTAATCAAGAATGAATAAAAGAGTTAGCAAGAATGTGCCACTCAGCGGGCGGCCGGCCGAGTGTCGATGCGCTGCACCTTAAATT
Source organism: Sabatieria punctata (assembly GCA_030248155.1). Lineage (NCBI taxonomy): Eukaryota > Metazoa > Nematoda > Chromadorea > Araeolaimida > Comesomatidae > Sabatieria > Sabatieria punctata. The sequence goes on from JASANB010001231.1 coordinate 79,600, forward strand.
ACCGAAGAGGTCGGGAAATTCGCTACCCCTCCGGTAATTGCGCATGCGCTTTATTGGTCGCCCTCACGAAGTTTTGTTGGGACTGTCCAACTTGCGCACAACCGATTTGCGCACAATTACTTTACTGCAGCACAATTACAAATACCATACATGTAACAGGGGGTCTGGGGGTCTCCCCCCCCCGACTTAGGCCAGACCCCCCCCCCCGGGAGACGATTTCACCGACCCCCCCCCCTCCGATTTTTCTGGCAAGTAAATTTTTGAGCAATTTTTTGCAATTTTTTAGAATTTCAGACACAAAAATTGCCAAAATCGCCTGCAACAAAGCACTTTTTAGCTGTATTTCAGCCCAAAGTAGCGATTTTTAGCCCAAAAATTGCGATTTTTTCGATTTTTGAGCGTTTTTTAGTGCCCTACCCCCTCCCAAAATTTTGGCTCAGACCCCCCCGGCCGGCGCCAGACCCCCTCCCCCCCATCGGCGGATGACCTGTTACATGTATGACAACAACCATACATGTAACAGGTCATCCGCCGATGGGGGGAGGGGGGGGTTGGGGGGGTCTGGCGCTGGCCGGGGGGGTCTGAGCCAAAATTTTGGGGGAGGGGGGTGGGCACTAAAAAACGCTAAAAAATCGAGAAAAATCGCAATTTTTGGCCTAAAAATCGCCAAAAATCGCTAGTTTGGGCTGAAATACAGCTAGAAAGTGCTGTTTTGCAGGCAATTTTGGCAATTTTTGTGTGTGAAAGTGTAAAAAATTGCAAAAATTTGATCGAAAATTTACTTGCCAGAAAAATCGGGGGGGGGGGCGGTAAAATCGTCTCGCGGGGGGGGGGTCCCCAAACGGGGGGGGTCCGGCCTAAGTCGGGGGGGGGGCAGACCCCCCAGACCCCCCTGTTACATGTATGACAACAACAGTAATTACATAACAGTTACATTATTTAGCACAATTTACACAACAATTTAAAACAATTATCATAGCAAAATAAACATGACATCTTATAGCTGGTTCCGCTTTAACTGTTTTGACATTGTTTTGTTCTGATAGGATGCGTTCCAGGAAAAAGTAAATATCTGGATGCTTCCGTTTGTTGAACAACCTGGCCATCTTAGAGTTCCAGCTCTCCACATCATTGTTGGTGCGATAAATCGTAAAACAATGTCAAAACAGTTAAAGCGCAACCAGCTATAAAATGTCACGTTTATTGTGCTATGATAAATTGTTTTAAATTGTTGTGCAAATTGTGCTAAATAATGTAACTGTTATGCAATTACTGTTGTTGTAATTGTGCTGCAGTAAAAAAATTCTACGCAAATCGGTTGTGTGCAATTTGGCTGTGCGCAAATCGGTTGCGCGCAATTTGGTTGTGCGCAAATCGGTTGTGCGCAATTTGGCTGTGCGCAAATCGGTTGCGCGCAATTTGGTTGTGCGCAAATCGGTTGTGCGCAAGTTGGTGTGCCCATTTCAGCAGGTAAGGTAGCTGCTTACCTTAACAACAGTGAGACAGAGCTTTTCTTCCTTAATCGGCTCTGTCTCAGACTGCTTCGGCTTCTCAGCCACGTCCATGGCACTGCTCTCCAATTGTCCGTTCGGCTCGGCGGTCGGTTTGTTCTGAGCCGACGACACCTCCGTCCAGCCGGGCAAACCGGTCTTTCGTTTGGGCGAGTCAATAGACCAGTCTACAAACTGACTTTAGAACCGTGTCTACTGGTGATTCTAGCCAGGCGGGCATAGTAGAAAGCGGCTCACGGTCATCCATGGCGTTTTCTCTACCGTCCCATATCTTGCGACTGGTCTCAATGCGCTCCTTCAGCTGGTCGTTCAGTTCATATCCATCCGGCCAATTGGCTTTGTCCAAGACGAGGTAGGGTGCCCAGACCTTCATTCCAGGGAACATTTGGTACGGCTCGACCGGAATCTAAAACGCCTTTTATCGGTACAGGCAACAGTTGGTCGGCCAGGGGTTGGTTGGCCTGCCAGAATAGAGCAAAAGCGAGAAAGCGGACTGCATAAAAGCTATACAGTCAGACACTTATCGCCGTTTATGGCACCGACACCATATAATAATGGTACCCTCATAGTTCGGCGACTGTGGTGGTACCATGGAACCCCTACCCATGTCCATGGGTGTCTGACTGTATAAACCGACGAATGTGACCAAAAATGGTTTTGAAATTACAAAAAAACTCACCTAAAAACTCGCCTCTCCGGCGACCTACTGCAGTTGGAACTAGATAATTTTGTATTACCTGCTGCAATAGTTTTCCTACTGCTGTAGCGCGGCAGCGTGGGGATGTTTTTACTCCTACTGAAGGAGTCGACCAACCTGGGTTGGGTTCATTTGGGCGTGCACGTTTGGGCGTGTCTCCTTTGGGCGTGCACAATTGGGCGTGGTTTCATTTGGGCGTGGACTCGTTTGGGCGTGTCTCGTTTGGGCGTCTGTCGAAAATTTTTAGTAAAAAATGAAAGAAATCTCAAAAAGTTTATTCTCATTTGCTCCAGATATACACGGCACGGAAAGCGGGACTGTATACTAATGCAGCATACATGTACTAGGGGGGGTTTGGGGGGGTTGCCCCCCCGGCTGGAAAGGCCAAACCCCCCCCCTCACCCCCCCCCCCCCGAGACAGGTTAAGGGACCCCTCCCCTGACCAAAAAATACAAGTACTAGTAGTGGCTCCAGTATTAGCAAACTGGGTCAGAAATCACTAATTTTTTGCCTAAAATTCACTTGAAAAGCCTTTGGAAACCGAATTTGGCGCTTCCACTGCTGATATTGAAGAAAAATCGGTGTTTTTGGAAGCTCTTTTTGTCATTTTTTGCTTGTTTTTAGCTTTAAAACGCTATTTGGCAGCTTAAAATAGCGATTTTTAGCGTCCTTACTGAAAAAAAACGTGCTAAAAACGCATTTCTAGGCGTTTTGGAGCTTTTAGAAATTTGGGACCCCCCACCTGGGCGAAACCCCCCCTCGACCCCCCACCTGAGGAAAACCCCCCCTACCCCCAGGTCGGCCCGGAGCTGTTACATGTATGTAATGCAGTAACACCATCAATGACAGGACAAAAAACATGACAAGATGGAGATGGCATTAACGATAATAACAATACAAAACCACTAAACAGACAAGGTATAATAATAATAGAACAGCACAGTCGATGACACGGCAAAACCATGACAAGACGAAATTATCAATACGTAAGGTTGTGAGCAATGGCACGTAAATAATCAATTGTGTTTCTCTCTCTGTAGGAATCTACAACAGTGTTTGCTGTTTGGCTGACAAACTCAGCCCGGCGTGCACCGCAGCTATCACTTGGCACGTGCCATCTCGGGTCGTTTCGGCTAAGCGCTTCAATTCGGTGCGTCCGCGAGCTGCCTCGACCTTAGCTGCATCAGGTGCGTGCGTATGGGCATTGACCTCTTTCACAACCTAACAGAAACTAAGCCTAAGTACTAAAGCTCTATACGGTGTAATGAACATACATGTGCATGGTCCGCAGCTCAGAGGGGGACAGTCAGGTCTCCATGCGTAGTTGCCTGACGAAATGCTCAAATTTTCGGCGGAATTATTATTGTACAACATGCACAAAGTACGAATAGATTACGTCCTTTACAGCGGAGTAAACTGTAGCGCTCAACGCTCAGACTGATGCTACTCTACTGGTAAGGTGGGTAGGGACAGAGTCTGTCTTAATTGTGTAATTATGCTGCCGCTTACTTTGCCTACGGGCGGAGAGCAGAAAAATTATGGGAGTCAGCATTGTTTCTCTAACCTCTTCTCTATGTATAATTGGTTTGTTTTTGGTAGATTGGCCACAAACAAGGTAGGCTGCAGGACTGCTTTGAAACCTACATAGTTCCCTACATTATATAATATAAAAAATTTTGACAGACGCCCAAACGAGTCCACGCCCAAACGAGTCCACGCCCAAACGAGACACGCCCAACTGTGCACGCCCAAACGAGACACGCCCAAACGTGCACGCCCAAATGAACGGCTCCCGACCAACCTACTGCAGTAGCTAGTAAAAGTATAAAGCCTGCTTTATATAGGTGTAGTCCCCCTTCAAACGTTATTGCAATAGACGGTCAATAGAATTGCAATTCTAATCCTTTTTGTATCAGTATTTTTTCGAGTCGGCAAGGGACATGAGATAAGGACAAGCAAGTCAATTTTCCAACTAAACTAAAAAGCAACTAGAGTGTTAAAGTGCACGTTGGTTGGAAAATTAGAGAGGGTGCCAAACAATGATGGCCCTTCCCCAGAGCATATATGGGCCGGAAAAATCCGGAGGTAGTCTAGGGGGTCCCACAAAAGTGCATAAAACACCGAAAAAACCTAAACTTGCACAGCTGGGCCAAAAATTGCATTTCAGTGAACAGCTACATTCCAGCGTTTACCGAGGATTTCTAGCACAGGGATGAAAATTTTTAAGAGGTCTGGTTGGAACACTCACTGTCTAACCAACGCGAGAAAATGTTGAAAAAATAGTCTTTAAGAAAGCATTTAAGAGCCATCCTGACTGTAAAATTAGCAGAAATTAACAGTCTTAGTACCTACCGGAGATTTCCACTTGGTATCCCACCCCACTTAACATCCCACTGGGACATACATGTAACAGGTCATCCGTCGATGGGGGGAGGGGGGGTTGGGGGGGTCTGGCGCCGGCCGGGGGGGGGGGTCTGAGCCAAAATTTCGGGGGAGGGGGGTGGGCACTAAAAAACGCTCAAAAATCGAGAAAAATCGCAATTTTTGGCCTTAAAATCGCCAAAAATCGCTAATTTGGGCTGAAATACAGCTAAAAAGTGCTGTTTTGCAGACGATTTTGGCAATTTTTGTGTGTGAAAGTGTAAAAAATTGCAAAAATTTGCTCGAAAATTTACTTGCGAGAAAAATCGGAGGGGGGGGTCGGTGAAATCGTCTCGGGGGGGGGGGGGGCAGCCGGGGGGGGGGGGCTGGCCGAAGTCGGGTGGGGGGCAGACCCCCCAGACCCCCCCTGTTACATGTATGCACTGGGATATTACATGGACCCTTGTTCCGCCTTATATCCCATGGGATATTATTTGGCGGCAATGTCTATGTCTAAATTTGTAACAATTTTCTTTACACACGCATACTGTATGTATGGTAAAACATTGTTTCGGTTAATATCCCATGGCTTTGTCCAGTTAATATCCCTGGGATATTAACTGGCGGCAATGTTTTCACTGAGAAACGTGATTTTCCGTGTTATATCCCCTGGGATACTAAGTGGGGGAAAACTCCGGTACTCAATAATTCATAATTCGGTAGTGTTTCATTATTTTGAACAAATTCGTTTCCAAACTGGGCCGCAAACTCTCTCACTTCACAGCCCTGGGGTACATACAGTACACTGTATGGTACATTCTCAATTATTGGAAATAGCACAATTTTTATTTTAGATAATAACAAGAAAATAAATTACTGGTGAACTACTTATAACAGCACTCACTATAAGAAACTCTACTAACTTTTAGCTGATTAACCCAAAAACAGCTTCCTAAACCTAATCATCGATCAACCTTTTCGATTTGTCTAGATCAATTTTTCAGATCAACATCGATTTTTTCGACTTTTTAACAGGTCCGAATTAGTATTGGATATTGGATGACAAAAACGCTAATACCCAATACCTGGAAAACACCCTAATACCAGTTCGCACTCTAGTAGTGGAGACAAAACCCAACGCAGAAAGTCAGCAATGACAAGTAGATAAATGGGAACCAAACCTTAGCTGTCTTGGGCGTGTTCCGGTTTCCTCCTTTCCGGTTTCCTCTTTTCCGGTTTCCTCCTTTCCGTTTTCCTCCTTTCCGGTTTCCTCCCCTCGTATTCCGGTTTCCTCCCATTTAAAGTTTTAGCATAAATTGTTCAGTTTTCATTCTTAGTATTGAAAAAAGCAAGCTTAGCATCATTTTAGACCTATTCTTGGGCAGTATACATACTTTATTACATATTTTTACATACGTTCATAGAGTACAAGGTACATTCGTACAGTCAGGCACTTAACGCCGTTTATGGTACCGGCACCATACATGGTACCGACACCATATATTGTGTCAGCACATAAATGGCGTTAAGTGCCTGACCTGACTGTAGTAGAATTTCATTGCCATAAAGATTCGGATGGGATGCGATCGATCTGAAGCTGGACGACTGCTTGATAGTAGTAATAGCAGCGATAGAACACTGCTTCTTTGCTACATTTACTTTGCAGGGGTGCACTTAAGATGAGGCCCGCGGGCCAGGCCGGCCTCGATTTTTCAGGGGGCAGGGTAGGTGAGACCACCAAAGTTGGATTTTTAGATTTGATCATTTCAATTATAACTTTGAAAAGCTTTTTTAAAAGTGGGATCAATTTCCATGCCAGCCGGCCCAGGTCAGAGAGCCTTGTGGTCTGGGCTAAATTATATTTTATCGGTATGGGCGGGTCGGGCTGAATTTTGCACATCTACATAGAACTTAGAGAGGAGGACTATGACAGATTGGTGCAGACAAAATGGCTGGACTATGGTATGGTAAAATGGTATGACTGGCTATCAACTGACAAGACAAGGATGTCTACACTGTTAGCATAGACAACAGTTGCCTTGGGCTAACCGGTTGTCTCTTGATTTTTTAAGTGATCAAAATTACGCAACCATGGGTCCTGAACCCGGATTCATTCCGCTCAGTTAAGTCAAGGCAAGACCTGTCGCAGTCATACATTTTACAGGTCATACTTACCCAATTACACCTGGTTCGAATTTTTACTCTCGTTCCCGACATTTAGTTTTAAAATGACGCAAAACTTGCTTGCTGCAATAATATCGATTACAGTTCACCAAATTATGCCAAAATTTTAAAAGGGAGGAAACCGGAATATGAGGGGAGGAAACCGGAAAGGAGGAAACCGGAAAAGAGGAAACCGGAAAGGAGGAAACTGGAAAGGAGGAAACCGGAACAAACCGCTGTCTTGCACACACCGACAGCAAAAGGGGAGGGTTGTTGTTAAGGAGGCTCTTCTGTCTCTTCCTGCTCTAAAGCAGTTGGCTACTCCTAGTCCGAAAGGACAAAAGTTACAACAACAAGTACCCATCTTCAAGCTGTTAGTGACGCCAATAGAGGAAACACTCAGTATTGAGTTTGTGAGTACAAACCCACAATAGAAAGAATGTCCTACTTATCGGTATCTTGTGTTGTTAGGTTTTTGCAAGAGAAACAAAATTTCGAAAAATCTGTATTTTATTCAAGGTGTGGAATTTTTGCAGGGAAATGGCTGAATTTAGCCGCAGATATACAGGGTGCGCCAAAAAAAAAACAACCCAGCAGAGTTTTTGCTGTAGCAACCGCAAATCTCAACCGATTTGAATAAATCCTTTTTTAAATGAAAGACAAATAAATTCTTGAAAGATTGATGTACCGTTTATTAAGATAGCCTGTCTAGTTCCTGAGATATACAATATGTCGTCAAATTCAAAACAGAGATTTTGGCAATGAACAAGAGTGATAAAGAACAACCCAGCAGATTTTTTACTTTTGCAACCATGAATCTGAACCGATTTGAATGAATCCTTTTTTGAATGAAAGACTGATAAATTCTTCAAAGATTGGTGCAATTTTTATTGAGATTTACAGTTTAGTTCTCAACATACAGTATAGATCAAAAAAAATGTCCCATCGCTTTTTCGGCCTTCACTCAAACGTTTCGTTCTCAGTCACTTCTTTACCGATTTGGCTCAAATCTTCAGCAAAAATTAAGAACATGGTTGGCTAAAGATTCTGCAAGTTTAGTGCCAAAATTCCGACTCTTACTGGTTTTATGACCCGAAAACTAGGAATGAGGGTGGTCCACGCAAATTTATTTTTTTTCGGTAATACAAGGAGTACAGTCCTGAAACTTGCAGGAATGATTGGTCTTGCTATTGGGCATAACATACTAAGCGGGCAGCCCTGTAGCTCAAAGGGCACTAAAATGGGGGAATTTAAAAAACATGAGTGAAAATCCCATAGTTAAGAAATCTGCACCTTCTAGAATCAAAGCACTGAATCTGTTGTTAATCAACATAGATTGTAGCAGGAAGTTCGACAAATAAATGAACCTGATATTTAAGCTCTGTTCCACACCATAGTAACCATCCCTGCAGCGTTTTTTGAAAATTGAAAATCTTTAGAATCGTCATTTTGCCGGTTTTACGAAGAAAAGTCATATTTCGTCATGTTTTTGAAATTCCCCCATTTTAGTGCCCTTTGAACTACAGAGCTGCCCGCTTAGTATGTTATGCCCAATAGCAACACCAATCATTCCTGCAAGTTTCAGGCCTGTACTCCTTGTATTACCGAAAAAAATTAAATTTGCGTGGACCACCCTCATTCCTAGTTTTCGGGTCATAAAACCAGTATGAGTCGGAATTTTGGCACCACACTTGCAGAATATTTAGCCAACCATGTTCTTAATTTTTGCTAAAAATTTGAGCCAAATCGGTAAAGAAGTGACTGAGAACGAAACGTTTGAGTGAAGGCCGAAAAAGCGATGGGACATTTTTTTTCATCTATACTGTATTTGAAGCGTTCAGACGAAGAAATGCCTCAGTCCATAAATAGATGAAACGAGAAAAACGCGTTCAAAGTTTTCGGCCAGCCTGAAATAAATTGTGCAAACTGCTATGGCCTAAAGTGTATTATGCCAAAAGAGGCCCATACCAGTGCTACTCTGCACCTGAGTTTGGGCCACCACATCTTTCCTGATTTGCATATTTTTTAAAATTTGTGATAGTGGACTTAGGCTGTTTTAAGGTCTAAACCATAAAACAGCCTAAGTCCATATTCACAAATTTAAAAAAGAGTAAGAGAGCAGTATAACTACTAGGCTTGATTGCCTTCCAGAACTCCTGGTAGTGGACTAGCAGTCTTGCCATCAATTTGCAGCTTAAAAATTGAGCTACAATTATCTGCAATATTAAATTATCGTTGATAGATTCCATAATAAGGAGCCAAAAGGTGGCGCAAGGCAGGTCCATTTTAGTCCTCAAAAGCGGCATTCGATCAAAGTTTCTTGAACTAGTCTATCAGTACTCTAAGGATTTTTAAGTCTAAATAATGATTATTGAATGAGAAATTTGATTTCAAAATTTTATCAACCTTAGTAAATGATGGAACATTTGTGATTTTCAGCCGTTAGCTAATTTGCTCCAGAACCTGTAGGCGTACGCTGGCGTTCTTGCCACTATTTTGTAGCTGAAGGATAGAGCAACAATAATCTTAAATATAGCGCATAGATTTTAGGGGTTACAGATAAGCTATTGGGGTCGAAAGGGGGTCAAAAAATTTTTTTCTTCAAAAACACAATTCGACCGATGCTTCTTAAAGTAATCAAAAAGTACTCTTAAACCCCCGAGTTTTAAGTCTAAATTCTGATTACTAAGCCAGAACATCAAATTCGAAATTTTGATCCAATAGTTAAGCAGCCCGATTACGGTATCTTCGAATTGAAGCATCAAATCTGGGATTCCTTTTCACGGGGTTGAGAACTCGGCTATACTACGTAATAATGTATCAACTTTCAGCTGTCCGGGTCGTTTTTTTTAATTTTGAGTGTGAATAATGAGGCTCTTGACTTGGACTTAGGCTTTTCTTCAACTGAATTTCGAGCACTGCTAAAAAAATCCGTTGGTGTAACTTATGACATAGAATGTTTTCAGATGAAATAATTTGTATTGAACATGTCTATAGTTAGGGGATTGTGCTGCCGAGTAGAACTCAATTTTTTCAAAAAGTGGACTGAGGCATTTCTTCGTCTGAACGCTTCATTTGCCTTCTAAGTCGAAACAGATTTTGGCAAAGAACAAAAGCGATTCCATTGCATTTCATAATAAAGCAGATTCCTACTGCTAGGACTAATGAACTTTAGTAAACCGAGTTTCTGTGTCACCTGTAAAGCCTCCAATAGCCCTTAGCAGTAGCAGGAATCCGTTTTATTACGAAGTGCAGAATAATAAAAAAATCCCTCTTGTTCACTGCCAAAATCACTGTTTTGATTTTGAGAGCCAATATCTCAGGAACTAAGCAGAGTACATCAATGAAAATTTCAGCAGTCTTTTAAGGATGCCCTGTAGCTCAAAGGGCACAAAAATTGGGGAATTTCAAAAACATGAGTGAAAATCCCATAGTTAAGAAATAATGGACCACCCTCATTCCTAGATTTTGGGTCATAAAACCAGTATGAGTCCGAATTTTGGCACCACACTTGCAGAATATTTAGCCAACCATGTTGTTAATTTTCGCTGAAAATTTAACCCAAATCGGTATAGAAGTGACTGAGAACGAAACGTTTGAGTGAAGGTCGAAAAAGCGATGGGACATTTTTTTATCTATACTGTATATTAGCAGTGCAGTTCTATCAATTTTGTCTATTCCAAGCCTAAAATAGGTTTAGCCACTCTATGAGCAATGCTGTAGTAGTTAGTATATCCACTCTGACTATCTTTGAGCAAAACTATCAGCGTTCGTATTTAAAGTTGCTTCTGATGAATCCTTGCATCTCCTACAAAGGTAAGTTCCTTCCTTGCATGGAAAAAATTTTCATGAACCCGTTTTGGCCCTCAAAACAAATTTTTTTACAACTCTATCTGTATACCTTCATTTTAGAGTTTACTCGGGGGAGGGGCTATCATTGTTTGGCACGCAGTAGACGCAGAAAGGGGGTATTGACCAGTGAGGGGAGGGTCAGTGAATGAGTAACTAATTCGTACCGACCGACCGGTGACCAGACATTCGGTGCAGTGCAGAGCGATTTCGGAATCGTTGTCGCAAATACAGAACCTGAAATAATCAGTCTGTCTCTGTTTAAAATGATGCCAGATTAATACAGTCAGGCACTTAACGCCGTTTATGGTACCGACACCATATGGTACCGGTACCATACAGTCGCCGAACGTGGGGCCACCATATATGGTACCACCACCTTAGGTACCGGCACCTTATATGGGGTCGGTGCGTTAAGTGCCTGACTGTAATAGTAAAATCAAAGCTAACTAAAGAAACATCTGTGTACACTGCCTTTTGCTAATTCTAGAGCACACTCACTGAGTCTGGTCGGGCATTTGGAAGTGCACTCGATACCAAATACTGTAGACAGCGGCCAGCCAACCTTTGTGGATTATGTAACGTCCAGCTGTGGCGGTTTCCAGGTCCTACAATCAGATTTGTACGTATGGCATAATATGAATTTAGTCTCCTGAAGACTTTTTGGCTCTTTTTGCAAATTTTATTTGAAAATCTGCTATTCCAAAAGGGATATCTGCTATTCCATTATATATATCCAATCTGCTATTCGGTATTATGATGTTATTATGAATCTGTGAAAACTGACTTGATTTTATGATTTATCTATTTTTATGTAAAAAGGAAGAATACAGAGGAAAAGAGCTATGGTTTTCTGTTCTGTTCGTATTGAACAGAAATCAGCAGAACAGTACCATTAGAACGGCAAGACAGCAAAAAATTGACCTCTGAACAAACAGTAGACTTTTCCAATATTTTGTTTCACTTTTTTTGCAGCGTAAATTTTATAACAAAATTTTCAAATTCTGTAACTGTTTTCCACAGCTTTGTGAGAATGAAATCTTTAGAAGGATTTTATGGGCTTCACAATTAGCACTTCCACAAATTAGAATTTTTCTACTAGTTTTGAAAAACATTTGGTATTGGCTGCTCCGATATTCTTTCTTCAGGCTGGTTGGGGGTTCAGGCGCCGGCCGGGGGGTTGCGGGGTCGAGCCAAAATTTTGGGAGGGGGTTGGGCGCTAAAAAACTCTCAAAAATCGCAAATTTGGCTGAAATACAGCTAAGAAGTGCTGTTTTGCAGGCGATTTTGGCAACTTTTTTGTCTGAAATTGTAAAAAGTTGCAAAAATTTGCTCAAAAATTTACTTGCCAAAAAATCGGAGGGGGGTCGGCGAAATCGTCTCGGGGGGGGCAGACCACCCTGTTACATGTATGCTTAAAACGCCGTTTATGGGTACTGTCACCTAATGAGTGGTACCCCTCCCTACCAATGACCATGGGTACCACTATACCCCTCCCCTCGCCGGCCAATACCTCCCTTCTACCGGCCATACCCCCATTCCCCCACCCTCCCTTCTGGAAGGAGAAAATTTTCACTTATTTAAGGCAAAATAGGCGTTTTTGGCCTTTTTTTTTGGGACCGCCCCCCCCGCGAGGTCTCCATACCCCCTCCGGATTTTTCCGGTCCATGTATAACCACTACCACATACCACTTTATGGAATCTCGCTACAGTTGCCAACTCGAAGGTAGGGGTACCATGGCACCACCACAGTGGCCGAACGTGGGGTACCATGGTGACTTTATATGGTGCCAGTACCATAATGAGAGTGAAACAAAAAAAACGAACCTGCAAATTTTCGAGTCGGCTACTACTGACCAAGCCAGTGACGACGTATTTGCATTCGGGCAGCACAAGAGCGTCCACCGTCTGCACCACTGCCTTCACTATGCCCTTTCGGTCTTCCCCCGGCCGCTGCACAGACTGGCCGTCCTGGTAAAACCGCTTGCGGGCCGAGCAGACCACTTGCTGAAAGAGTTTGCTCACGGTTCTGACACTATGACCGTCCAAAATCCCTCACAATCGCCTGACAAACGTCAAAAACCTGACATCTTCAACGCCAATGTCAACTTTCTTGCGAGCCGTTCATTTAGGCGTGCACGTTTTGGCGTCCGTTCATTTGGAGAACAGCTTTAAGGACATTTTTTCCGTCTTTCTTAAGACTGTCCTATTTTTGCCAGATTATTTCTTCCTACCTCCGCCGGAAAGAGGGTGTACCATACAACCACAAACTGCCTGCCTGCTGCAGGCGGTCAGTCAGTCGGTCGGTCGGTCGGTCGGTCAGTCAGTCAGTCGGTCAGTCAATCGGTCGGTCAGTCAATCAGTCAGTCAATCAGTCAGTCAGTCAGTCAGTCAGTCAGTCAGTCGGTCGGTCGGTCGGTCAGTCAATCAGTCAGTCAGTCAGTCAGTCAGTCAATCGGTCGGTCGGTCGGTCAGTCAGTCAGTCAGTCAGTCAGTCAGTCAGTCAGTCAGTCAGTCAGTCAATCGGTCGGTCGGTCGGTCAGTCAGTCAGTCAGTCAGTCAGTCAGTCAGTCAGTCAGTCAGTCAGTCAATCAGTCAGTCAGTCGGTCAGTCAATCAGTCAGTCAATCAGTCAGTCAGTCAGTCAGTCAATCGGTCGGTCGGTCGGTCAGTCAGTCAGTCAGTCAATCAGTCAGTCAGTCAATCAGTCAATCAGTCAGTCAGTCAGTCGGTCGGTCGGTCAGTCAATCAGTCAGTCAGTCAATCAGTCAGTCAGTCAGTCAGTCAGTCAATCGGTCAGTCAGTCAGTCAGTCAGTCAGTCAGTCAGTCAGTCAGTCAGTCAGTCAGTCAGTCAGTCAGTCAGTCAGTCAGTCAGTCGGTCGGTCGGTCAGTCAATCAGTCAGTCAGTCAATCGGTCGGTCGGTCGGTCAGTCAGTCAGTCAGTCAGTCAGTCAATCGGTCGGTCGGTCGGTCGGTCAGTCAGTCAGTCAGTCAGTCAGTCAGTCAATCAGTCAGTCAGCTACTGACTCAAACTCTGTCTGTCTGTCTGTCTCTTTATCCATCTGTTATCGCGCACAGCGCGTATGACAGAGAGGGTACGGCGAACCAACCAGACCTGGGCAAAGGGGGGCTGAGGGGGGATTGGCCCCCCTCAGGCTCTGACCTACCACCCCCCTCAGCCGGCCGCTACCCCTCAGGAATTTTTGAGAAGAATTTTGTATATAATATTATGATAAAAATATGCCTGGATTAGGTGTAAATTAGCTATCAGAATAGCTTATTTAAACTTATTACAAAGAAAAATAAGCAAAAACCCTTGATTTTAGTAAAAAATCGGACCTTTCGGCTTACCACCCCCTCAGCCCCCCTCAGGAATTGAAAATTCTACCCATTAGCAGAAATGCTAGCCCATGTCTGGAACCAACCCAACCTATTGTACATGTAGGAGCCAGAACAGACGGTACCTCAGTTCCATCGGAGGGGTTCTGTTCAAGAGTGGGGTGCCAAATGATCTGCCAGCAGGTGTTGTTGGCGGTTTGCGTCTGTTTGCAGTTGGTTTCAGCAGGCGGCTCCTTTTCACCAGAACAAACCGCTTCTTCGTGTTGGCAAGCCGCATCGATGTCGGCGTGTTGGCAATCACAGGCTGTTCCCGGTTCCAACGGCTGGATCGTCATCGTATACGTTCCATTGCTGGAAACTGTCTAAAACACAAATGCGCCGTTGATTTTGAAGCACACAAACACGAAGCATAATCCTCTCCCAATTTGGACTTTGATCTGAACAAGATTTGGCCCAGCCATAATTTTCCCAGTGTTATTACACCATCATAAATGCGGTCAAGATTGGCGGGCCCACTTAGAATTGGCCTAGTAAGTTAGTTCGGATTTCGTAAATTAGGGCAAACAGCAGGTGTAACTATTCTGAGCTCATTTACACCTAATCTAGGCTTACGTTTATCATATTAATTTTCCAAATAAATAAAAAGCACACCGCTGGACCAGACATGGCATTTCGGCTGAGGGGGATAGAATTTCCAATTTCTGAGGGGGGCTGAGGAGGGGTAGGAGCGCCTGAGAGGGTGGGAAGCCAAAAGTGCAAATTTTGGCTAAAATCAAGGTTTTTTGGCATATTTTTCATTAAAATAAGCCATTCTGAGCTCATTTGCACCTAATCCGGGCATATTTTTATCATAATTTTCTATACAAAATTCTTCCAACACATACATGTAACAGGTCATCCGCCGATGGGGAGAGGGGGGGGTCTGGCGCCGGCCGGGGGGGTCTGAGCCAAAATTTGGGGGGAGGGGGTGGGCACTAAAAAACGCTCAAAAATCGAAATTTTTGGCTAAAAATTGCCAAAAATCGCTAATTTGGGCTGAAATACAGCTAAAAAGTGCTGTTTTGCAGGCGATTTTGGCAATTTTTGTGTGTAAAATTGTAAAAAATTGCAAAAATTTGCTCAAAAATTTACTTGCCAGAAAAATCGGAGGGGGGGCGGTGAAATCGTCTCGGGGGGGGGGCATCCGGGGGGGTCTGGCCTAAGTCGGGTGGGGGGCAGACCCCCCTGTTAAATGTATGTTCCAACAAATTCCTGAGCGGAAGCGGCCGGCTGAGAGGGTAGGTCAGAGCCTGAGGGGGGCAATGTTTGCCCCGGACCCAGGAGGGATACGCCAGAGAGTGTCTGAGGGGTTCAGTGCCCGGTTTAACACAGCTAGTTTGGGCTATCCCGTGCGTCCCTGGAATCTGGGAGAGCGGTTGTTTGTGGGTTCGAAACCGGTTGAAGCAATTGGAAGCAGTCAACATAAAGCCATAGCCATATTTAGGGTCAAATGTGTAAGGTAGTTTGTTTATGTATACAGATTCAACAAACCAATGTGCATTTTTGTGCGAGTATTGTAGTGAAAATGTAAATTTCGGAATGATTTTGAGCCAGAAATACTAGAGAAAATCAAATCTCTCAAAACCCCCGCTTAAAACAATGCTTTAGCTAAAAACAACAAAATTCTGAAATTGACTTACTTAGCGCCAATTTATGACTTTATAAGTCTATCTACTGTTTATCGAGATTTAGTTTCCTGTTCGCAATTTTAACGACGTTTCTTGGTCAAAATATACACGCACAAAAATACACAATTTCAGTACTGTTTGTGTATGGTACAATCAGGCACTTCACGCCGTTTATGGTACCGACACCATCATACATATAACAGGGGGTCTGCCCCCCCATCAGACTTAGGCTAGCCCCCCGGATGCCCCCCGAGACGATTTCGCCGACTCCCCTCCGATTTTTCTGGCAAGTTAATTTTTGATCAAATTGTTGCAATTTCTACAATTTCAGACAAAAAATTGGCAAAATCGTCAGCAAAACAGCACTTTTTAGCTGTATTTCATTTCTAAATTAGCGATTTTGAGCAAAAAATTGCGATTTTTTCGATTTTTAAGCGTTTTTAGTGCCCAACCCCATCCCAAAATTTTGGCTCAGACCCCCTTCGCCGGATGACCTGCTACATGTATGGACACCATATAAGGTGGCGGTACGATATATGGTACCTGTACCCAGACATGGGCAAAGAGGGGGGGGCTGAGGGGGGTTGGCCCCCATCACGCTCTGATCTACCCCCCATCAGCCGGCCGCTACCCCCATCAGGAATTTTTGGGAACAATTTTTGTATAGAAAATTATGATAAAAATATGCCTGGAATAGGCGCTCAGAATAGCTAATTTTAACCTATAGGTGTAAATGAGCTCAGAATAGCTTATTTTAATGGAAAATAAGCAAAAAACCTTGATTTTAGCCAAAAATCGGACTTTTTGGCTCACCACCCCCTCAGGAATTGAAAATTCTACCCCCGCCCCCTCAGCAGAAATGCTAGCCCATGTCTGGTCCCGAACTGTCCAAAAACAAACCAAATCAGCAGTAGTGCAGTACCTCCATCTGAGGGGTGTGGCCGGTTACGTCGAGCACATTGACAATTTCGGACTGGGTCGAAGTAATGAAAGTAGCGGCCGGGTGCAAATGAGCGGCGTGCATTGCGGCCGCAAAGTCGGGATGATTGATCTTGGCGAAACCGCAACACGCACAGATATTGGCCACTCCTAGCTTCCCTTGCACCATTCCAAGCCAGGGCCACTCCCGGCTCGGGTGCATCACGATGTCCCCGTTCTGGAGACCACCACCACTGCCACCACAAGCCACGCCTGAGGAGGACGAATGCATCTCTGAAATAAATAAGACTGCTTATCTAGTATTTGACAAGGGCAAAAGGGGCCAATCCCCCTCAGGGTCCATAAGTGGGGCAGATAAATCATAGCAGAACGGCTCGAGAGTGAAAATATACAAAGATATCAAATAAATAATACCACCATTTCTCAAAAAATAATACCGGATACCATTTGCATCCCATGATGGACTGATAAATGGCTTAGCTGACTTTCACTTTCTTGCTTAGGCTTAGTAGTCAACTGAATACGGTATATAAAATTGAAGAAACTTTTGTTAGGAACCCCTAAAAGTCAGTTTTGCCCTGATATGATAAATTAAAATAATAATTCAATTCAAAATAATAATAAAGTAACAAACATAAACATGTAAAACGAACAATCTAAAGCTAACACGTGATGTAATGTCACCAAAAAACTGAAAATGAATGAGAGAAAGAGAACAGGCTGAGGGCTGAGGTCACGTACGGACGGTCCGATTGACTTCAACAAAACAACAAAAAAGTGCGGCGCCTATACAAATCGCCTACCCAAAAAGCGGAAAGGGTGAGGACGTGATACGGTACACTGTGGTACACAAAGCTTTGCGGGTTTTCCACGCGAGCCTAATTCTGGAGCGCACCCTGCCAACTGGCAAGGCAGTTTAAACTGCCCGCCGCGCCGCTCTGCCTCTCGCTGGCGCTAATTGGCCCCCCGAGGAAATAGCCAAGACCTGTGCAGACACCAAGTCTCCGATTACACTTACAGTACATGGATGTTTACTAAGAGACCACATGCAGTGCAACAGAGCGTAAGACCGCCGGAACAAGACAACAAGATAATGCTTTGTGAGGGCTTTCCGAGTCCATAGGCGTTTCCGATGTGATAAGGTGATGATATAAAAGACCCACGCTCAGGTAATGTTTAACTCCGGTCTTTTGCCTCGCTGTAATGGAGTCTTGTTCGGTTTCTGGTAGAAAGCAGTGCCCGCACTGTGAGAAGAGTTATGCTAACCGAGGTGGACTTAGCTGCAGCTCATCCTGACAACGCTCGAAGGACACCACCGCAAAAGATTACATGTGGCGAATGTGGTGAGTACTTTACTGTATATATTTTCTGACACTATAATTGCCCGCAAAACAGCACTTTATAGCTGCATTTCAGCCAAAATTAGCGTTTTATTAACGATTTTAGCCGAAATTGTTAGCAGTATGTACATAGGTGAATGTTGTCAAACAAAGTAATTAGGAAGCTATAATTGCGTATATTTAGATGAGAAGTTATCAACTAGAAAGGAACTGTGTGAGCATTTGAGCGCAACACACGAGATTGCTGTTGATTACTTCACAAACAAGAGCTTTGAGAACTATGTGGCATTCAATGAGTGGCGGAAGTCTGTTGCAAAACAAGGTAAGATTCATGGACATTAAAGTTGCACATGTACGTAGATTACATATCTGTAATGCTGCAGGAGGGTTTGACTGGTGTAACCTTTACGGATCGGAGAAGGCAGGAAAGCAAGGCTTCGAATGCCATCGCAGTGGCTGTTATGCAGTCAAAGAACCTAACGAACGTGAACGCGCCAAAAAGTATGATGGAACGACTAAAGTGGGATACACCTAAAGTGGGAAAATTATGAGCAAGCTCGGCAGCGTGAAAGAGAGCGCGAGAAAGAGCGTGAGCGCGAAGAGGTAGAGAGCAAGAGCAGTTGCGCGCATTGGAGGAGGCTGGCGAAGAAGAAGAGCGACAGCAAAACATAATTTTGTACAGACAGCAGCACCAAGACGAGAAAGTGCGACTGTTCCGCAGAGAAGATAAATGGCAATCGACCAGTACGCTTGACTCTGGCTTTTATTCTATGTGTAGTTATGATTACTGAACTACTAACTTTGTCCTATAACAGTAAAGGTGGGTTCACATAGTCGGTCGGCGTCGGCAGATCGGCAACTCGGGAAATCGACCCCAATTTGAGTACACACATAAGCATGCAGCAGTTCACATAGTCTGTAGTGCGTCTGGAGCCGTTCCAGACGGCTAAAGACTTGCCGATGATTTGGCCAAATCCCAAATCGCCACGACGCGATTTACAACCTTTTATGGCCGCCAAGCGTTCCCGACCAATTAAACAGTGCGCTGAGCATGCGGCCGGTTCACATAGGCGCGGTCGGTCGGGGATGGACAGGCGCTAATCACACAGCGGCACTGGCCGGCCAGAACACTTGAACAGCTGAAAATGGTAGGGGGAAGTAGGGTTTTTTTGCTGAAAAGTAGGGGGATTGGGTTCCGAAAACCTGGCAACCCTGGCGCTCTCTGTGAAATCGAGAGGCGAAAATCGAGTTGTCACCCTCTGAGCCAAAAGCACCGAAATCAAACTTGGGCTTTTCCATTCAGAAAAATTTTGCAAAGATGTCTCCGTAGATAAATACACAACACTGCCTCAGCTTTACGCCTGCGTTATAGCTCATAGAACGGCCCATTCTTGTCACCGGTACAGCGCAAATTACTCAAATGCCTGTGCTCACTAGACTTTTGGGGCGTCAAAATACCGTATTTATCAGGTAGGCCGGCCGGTTCCAGATGCCGACAAGAGACTATGTGAATTGCGTTTTAACCCAGTTTTTCTCCACCGCTATACCGACGCTCGGCCCCGATATTTTGCCGATGGCGTTGCCGACGCCGACCGACTATGTGAACCCACCTTAACACGAATAAATAGCAAGTGCGCTGACTATCGATTGTAATTATAAGAGAAGAGCCTGCAGGCCACGGCCAATTATTATGAATGGGCCAGGACAGATCAATAAGCGCCAGCGACAGCGAGCGAGAGGCAGAGCGGCGCGGCGGGCAGTTTAAACTGCCTTGCCAGTTGGTAGGGTGCGCTCCTGAATTAGGCTCGCGTGGGTTTTCCAATGTCACAAATCGTTTCCTCGAAAGTAGGAAAGTTGGAAAATCGCAAGTTACACCATAAGAGAAGAGAAATGAGCAGTACTAAGGGCAAATGAAGAAAATGAGCGCAACAGCTCATGCTGGAAACGATTGCTTGTCGCAAAATTGTTTCATTCAATAAGTCGAAATATAAAAAATCTTACTTTATGCAAGTCCATCCCTGGCAAGTTGAAGCTGAAGAACTCGTATTCTGTGGCCTTGCACACAGACTCCTTGCCTTCCCATATACCACGATCCTACCCATTTATCTACTTGTCATCACTGCCTTTCGGTGGTCTGACAACGACAACAAATCTAAATCTAAATAAACTAAAATAGATTCGGAGTCGCGTTTATGACTGTAAATAGGGATATTTTTCTTTGAGCATAGATTTCAGAAGTCGATTTCTAAATTGCAGGCAGCGTCAGTACGTAGTCACAGTGATGACCAAAAGGACAAAACACTTTAACTTAAAGTTAAAGCAAGCACCATTAAATATGTATATGTAAAATGCATAGGTATCAAATATCTAGCAATTCATAATACAGGGTGTGCCAAAAAAAACAACCCAGCAGATTTTTCGCTGTAGCAACCGCAAATCTCAACCGATTTGAATAAATCCTTTTTTAAATAAAAGATAAATAAATTCTTAAAAGATTGCTGAAATTTTCATTAATGTACTCTGCTTAGTTCCTGAGATATTGGCTCTCAAAGTCAAAACAGTGATTTTGGCAGTGAACATGAGCGATTTTCTATTATTCCACTGCACTTCGTAATAAATCGGATTCCTGCTACTGCTAAGGGCTCTTGGAGGCTTTACAGGTGACACAGAAACTCGGTTTACTTCAACACTAATGTATCATTAGCCCCAGCAGTAGGAATCTGCTTTATTATGAAATGCAACGGAATCGCTCTTGTTCTTTGCCAAAATCTGTTTCGACTTCGCAGGCAAAAATCTCAAGAACTAAACTGTGAATCTCAATAAAAATTGCACCAATCTTTGAAGAATTTATCAGTCTTTCATTCAAAAAAGGGTTCATTCAAATCGGTTCAGATTCATGGTTGCAAATGTAAAAAATCTGCTGGGTTGTTCTTTATCACTCTTGTTCATTGCCAAAATCTCTGTTTTGACTTTGAGGACAAATATCTCAGGAACTAAGCAGGCTATCTTAATAAACGGTACATCAGTCTTTCGAGAATTTATTTATCTTTCATTTAAAAAAGGATTCATTCAAATCAGTTGAGATTTGCGGTTGCTACAGCAAAAACTCTGCTGGGTTGTTTTTTTTTGGCACACCCTGTATAAATTCGAAAATGTAATATAGGAAAATTGAAAACAGAGTATCACAAAGTATCACACATGACCAAAACTGTACTTACATACATACTGTATCACAACAGAAAATCTAACGGTTGGTGTTATCTTGTGCGGAAAAAGATAGATAGGCAAGCAGAAAGCTGCCTCCAGTGCTATATATCAGCCTGTAATTGAAGTTTACGAAATACGTACATGCATAGTGCATGTAAGTGCTCAACTGCTGTTAGAATAGGCACCTGTGCAGCTAAAATGCGACAATCAGATGAGATGAACCAGGGTTGTGAGGTGTGTATTTTTCCGTTTTTTCCGGAAAAAAACCGGTTTTTTTCCTAAGGATCGGAAAAAAACATAAATCGCGGAAAAAAACTCAAGCTAACAATAGCTAAGTTATGTCATTTTTCTAACCAAAAATGGACTTTCGCGATGTATAATAGGCCATACTGACTCAAAACTGTTAGAAAAACAACAGAAAAGACCAAATTTGGCATGATAAAACAAAAATGCAAACTGCTGTAAGAAAATTTGCATATAGAGTTTATTGATGAAGCCTGTCAGGGACTGTTTCATGCCTGTTTCGTGATTTATATCTATGTAACACGTGCATTTCTGGTCTGAAAAGACTGAAGAAGGCGCTAGAAAGCGTTAGGAATCATAAAACCAGTCTAGAATCTCAGAACTTGGGCTGGAGTTTTTTCCGCGATTTAGGAAAAAAACCGGAAAAAAACCGAAAAAAAACTGGAAAAAAACAGGCCGAGGTTTTTTCGGAAAAATATACAACCCTGAGATGAACACAGCAAAAGCACGGACGAAAACTGCGCAATCATAGCCATTCTTCTGTTGTGGAACTTTCGGAAAGATATGAGTCTATTGTGATGGCGGTACTGTTGATTGGGTATACTGAACCCATACCGAAGAGTGGGTATTTTTGGGAATACCTACCCAATAAATACCTACCGATTCCAGGTATTTTAGTAAATACCCATACCGGGTATACCGATTATTTTGGCAACACCCAGGTATTTGGGAATCGGTACTTTTTGTCCGGCTTGGTGCATTTCTTACCGAAAATTCCCTATGATCACATCGTTTTCTTTGTATTTTTCGGCCATGCAGAAACACATTCTATTACAATATCCCTCAAAAATATCGAACTTGAAGGATTTTTTGTTCTCTGACCCAACTCCCTGTCCCAAACTTGCTTTGTCATTAGAAAACGTTGGTCTAGTTTTGGCTCTTCACACTGCCGCTTAAGTCTCTATGTGCTTCATGTACAGTGCATTCACAATCAACAAAATAGCCAAACATTTTGTCACTGCTTTGTTAGATCTCCATACTGTACAGTAGCAGACCTAAAAACTACAGTACAATCGAAGCATTTCGCTTAGCCAAAATTATTTATAGAAACAATTTTTACCCCAGTAAAATTAAAAAAAAATTGCCTTTGAAAAAAGCGCCGTTCTGCACTTGGGGTACGGTAACCAGCGAACAGAGTATGTCTTTGGTAGCACACGAATTCCCGCTGTCGACACTACTCGACAGCATACGCGACTTAGGTGTTCTCTTGGCAAAAGATCATTGGCAAAAAGTGTCTTTCTCAACCCACTGCAAAGAAATCGCCAAAAAAGGTTTCATAAAGGCTGCTATGATTCATCGGAACTTTGAATACAGAAACAGAGACTTTCTGACGAAAATGTTTAAAATTTACGTGCGCCCTGTGGTAGAATACGCGTCCCAAGTTTGGTCTCCCCACTTGCTAAAAGACATAGATGCGGTAGAGCGAGTGCAACGATGGTATACCAAACCAATTCCTGGCTTAGGAACGACCGGCTATCCTGATCGTCTTGCCGCTCTTGAGCTTCAGTCTCTCGAGCTCAGACGCACAATCACTGACCTGGGCCAGTATTCACAAAACAATTTAGGACGTAGGATTTCCTAAATCTGGCCGTTTAGGACGCCGCGCGGCCTGTAGGACAATTCATAAAACTTTGCTTAGGATGGCCGCTCTTAGGAAATCCTACGGCGTAGGACGAAAA
Organism: Sabatieria punctata; assembly: GCA_030248155.1. Classification (NCBI taxonomy): domain Eukaryota; kingdom Metazoa; phylum Nematoda; class Chromadorea; order Araeolaimida; family Comesomatidae; genus Sabatieria; species Sabatieria punctata. Next base: position 102,655 of record JASANB010001231.1, read on the forward strand.
CCTTAGGTAGGTTGCGAGCTACCTACGGCCACTTAGGACGTAGGTTTTAGCGTGCGTTGCATGCGATAAACACTCTTGGTTGCCTGTCTACCACTATCTCGGCTAGAAAACATAATTATAAACTTGAAATTAGTAGCAAACATTTAAATAGTCATGTTTTTATTGAAAATGCGAAGTGTTCTTAGCTTTTTACCTTCATACCCGTTTGCTCTGCATCATTGAAAAAAACGGCTAAATTACGGTTACAGAACAGAAATGATTACTTCTAGACTCAAACTTGGGCTTCCGGTCGGTGCCAACAACAAAACATGAGTCAGGTTTGAATTTCCCTCCTAAACATGTCGCGTGGCGGTGGCTCAAACCGCTAATAAAAGGCGCTTAGGATTTCCTACGAGTATGATATCCTAAACTGTTTTATGAATAATCCTATCATACGGCGTAGGATGTCACACTCGTAGGATATCCTACGGCCAAATAGGACGTCCTAAGAGCCTTAGGTTGTCCTAAGCTTAGGATATTTTTTTTATGAATACGGGCCCTGGTCTATGTCTATAAACTGATTCACGTTTAGTGGACCAAAAACTCGACAGATTCTTTATTCTTGCTAACCAAACTCCAAGCCAAATTACAGCCAGAACTAGGGGCCGTCCTCAAAAACTGCTTCCACTAAATCCGATTGGTGCAGAATTCTGCTACGTAGACTGCAGAGAAAACTTTTTTAATAACCGTATTTATTACCAATGCTGAAACAAATTGCCGTCAGAAGTAGTATTACAACCAAACGTCAAACTGTTTAGAAATAGACTTGAGCAGCACTTCAACCAGAACCTAGATGATCTGACTTTTCTAAAGGGAAGGGGCTTAACTGCCTGAATCTGGCCCGCCTCTCCCCTACTCACCAAAGCATTTATTTAGCATTCGTTGTCGCACTGAATCTCTCCCCTGCTTATAAACCTTTGTGAATAGTTGTATGTGAAAATGCATGCTGCATGCTCTGTTTATTTTGGCAGATGTCATATAGGGAGTCCAATTTCTAGTTAAATTTTATTGATTCAATGCTGCATATCTGTTGATTCCAAATGATTCTACTGAATGATTTGCTTTAAACTGTATGTACTATGTATGTATTGTCAGTGCTGTTGGAGGTCTAATGCATACATGTAACAGGGGGGTCTGAGGGGTCTCTGCCCCCACCCCACTTAGGCCAGACCCCCCGGATGGGGACCCCCCCAAGACGATTTCGCCGACCCCCCCCCTCCGATTTTTCTGGCAGGTAAATTTTTGAGCAAATTTTTGCAATTTTTTACAATTTCAGACACAAAAATTGCCAAAATGGCTCGCAAAACAGCAATTTTTAGCTGTATTTCAGCCAAAATTAGCGATTTTTGGCGATTTTTAGCCAAAAAATTGCGATTTTTTCGATTTTTGAGCGTTTTTTCGTGCCCTACCCCCCTCCCAAAATTTTGGCTCAGACTCCCCCCGGCCGGCGCCAGACCCCCCCCAACCCCCCTCCCCCATCGGCGGATGACCTGTTACATGTATGGTTTAATGGTGAGTAAAGCGTTATAAACAAAAATAAATGTTTTCCTAATTTTCAAATTGTTGGGAAGCATTTTCCATTTTTAATATCTTCCATTTTCCAACTTTCCAACTTCTTGGAGAGGCGATTTGAGCCAGTCCGAGAATAGAATGGCAATTCGGTTTCTTCGAGCCGTTCGAGCCGTCGAGCCGTTCGAGCCGTTCGCACCGGCAGGTAACGCTGTGGGCGCTGAATTTTGTGCAATTGGCAGAACGTTTTCAGGCTGTGATTTTCTTCAATATGCTTTGTGCTTTCACTCACATCTCTTCTGGCCAACTCCGAATCGCCATGCCGAAATACTATCCCAAGAATCGGCCGATTCAGTTGTGGAAATCAATTAAACTGTGGATTTTCCCTCAGATTGCAACGATTTCAACTCTTCAAGCTATGATACTTGTTCAATGTGCTTTGTGCTTTCACTCACATCTCTTCTGGCCAACTCCGAATCGCCATGCCGAAATACTATCCCAAGAATCGGCCGATTCAGTTGTGGAAATCAATTAAACTGTGGATTTTCCCTCAGATTGCAACGATTTCAACTCTTCAAGCTATGATACTTGTTCAATGTGCTTTGTGCTTTCAGTCACATCTCTTCTGGCCAACTCCGAATCGCCATGCCGAAATACTATCCCGAGAATCGGCCGATTCACTTGTGGAAATCAATTAAATTGACGATTTCCCTGCAGATTGCAACGATTTCAACTCTTCAAGCTGTCAATGTGCTTTGTGCTTTCACTCACATCTCTAATGGCCAATTCGGAATCGCCATCCCGAGAATCGGCCGATTCAGTTGTGGAAATTAATGAAACTAACGATTTTCCTTCAGATTGCAACGATGAATGATTTCAACTCTTGTAGCTGCGTACTTCTTCGATACGCCCTGAGCAGCACTCATATATGTTCTGGCCAACTCCGATTCGCTAAGCCGAAGTATCATCCCGACAATCGGCCGATTCGGTTGTGGAAATTTAAAACTGACGATTTTCGTTCAGATTGCCCATATTTCCTCGATACACTCTCTCTGCCCTGTATTTTGCGGTTTACCAGCTTAGTTTACCCCCTAAAATACAGTATGTACCCCCTAAAATCTGTACCTCTAAATCTGTACCCCCAAAATTTGTACACCCAAAATGGTTTCTCTCCCTGATTTTTTTGCGCCCTGTATTATTCAGCATGCTTCATTTGCCCCCCCCTAAATTTCTTACCCCCCATTTTTTTAGTCCGAACTGTTTCGCTCTCTGTATATTTCGCATCGTACATGCAACAGGGGGTTCGGGGTGTGCCAAAATACTAGGCGCAAAAAATTTCGGACCAAAAATATGGGGGTAAGAATTTTTGGGGGTACAAATTTTAAAGGGGTATAATTTGGGGGCAAAGCAAGCACGCGGAAGAATACAGGGTGCAAAAGGCATCCTGAAAAATACAGGGCGGAAGTATTGAAGAAATGGGCAATTTGAAGGAAAATCGTCAGTTTCGGCGTTTTCCACAACCGAGTCACGTCTTGGTCATGATGGGTAGTTTGCGCTATCCCGAGTGTCACTTCGGCTCCGGCATATGTGAGAGAGGTTGTTTGTGGGTTCAAAACCGGTCGAAGCGACTGGAAGTAGCCGACGCAAAGCCCAACCCAGGCCGCCAAAAGCCAGTGACGGTAGCAAGTACGTAAATGGGAACCGAACCGGCGCTGCCGTTGCTCCGAGGACCGAATAGCAGGAAGGGGCAGGGTTGCTTGTAGGCAGGGTTGCCCAATTGAAAGGCTCTGAAAAGAGCGCGGGCTGTCCTGAGCTGTACGAAAGGACAGTGGAACTAAAAACCAAAACGAAACAAACAAAACCGAATCGGCCGATTCTCTCCCAGATGGTGCTCAGTTTAGCGAATCGGAGCTGACCGGTACATGTGGTTGGACAGGATGCTCAGGTGTATCGAAGAAGCACCACACCTGAAATCATCGCAATCTGAATAAAAATCGACAGTTTAATTGATTTCCTAACTGAATCGGCCGATTCTCGGGATAGTATTTCGGCATGGCGATTCAGAGTTGGCCAGAAGAGATGTGAGTGAAAGCACAAAGCACATTGAACAAGTATCACAGCTTGAAGAGTTGAAATCGATGCAATCGGAAGGAAAATCGTCAGTTTTACCAATTTCCACACCTGAATCGGCCGATTCTCCGGATAGCATTTCGGGAAGGCGATTCCGAATTGGTCAGTAGAGATGTGAGTGAAAGCACAAAGCACATTGACAGCTTGAAGAGTTGAAATCGTTGCAATCTGAACGGAAATCGTCCATTTAATTGATTTCAACAAGTAAATCGGCCGATTCTTGGGATAGTATTTCGGCATGGCGATTCGGAGTTGGCCAGAAGAGATGTGAGTGAAAGCACAAAGCATATTGAAGAAAATCACAGCCTGAAAACGTTCTGCCAATTGCACAAAATTCAGCGCCCACAGCGTTACCTGCCGGTGCGAACGGCTCGAACGGCTCGAACGGCTCGACGGCTCGAAGAAACCGAATTGCCGAATAGAATGGCGGCCCGCCCGAGAATTCCGTCGGGGAGATCACTTAGATTGTAAATTGTTAACAAAAATGACCAAACATGACATGAAACGACTGCCTCTGATCTCCTGATCATTAGTTTACACAGCAACACTTAATTACTGCATGCTATATTCAGCTCTGCCCCAGATTAGGCGTTTTCGGGTAATCCAAAATCCTATTAAGCGAGTGCAGTCCAAATTCTAAATCTTTGACAAATACGACTAGATATGGTATCAAACAACTGCTATTGACTTCTAGATTATAGTTTAACCCACCGAGACACCAGTACATCTATAACCAATAACTGCTTGCTATCTCAGATTTCGCGCTCGCACAGATCGCCTTACTTCATCGATAGAGCAGCCGATTACCCCCGGAACCCAACATTCACAACTTGCTATAAAGTTCAAATACAGCGACGTACATCAGACGCCAGTGCAAATAGGTGCAAAATTAGCCTAGCAACAGAACAAGCACAGTTAGAAAGATTGGGATCGAAGCAATGAAAAAAATTGAAAAAAACAGCGGTTCCTGATCATATTTTAAACAATAGCTCCCAATTTTACCTTGTGAGTAGGTCTACTCTAGATGACTATTTTTAAGGGACCCCACTCACCCCCCTAGGAACCTGACATTCAACGATCCTTAAACAGCAAATTATAAATTGGCCGTTCTGACCATACATGGGCCGGAAAAATGGGTTGGGGTGGGGGTAGTCAAAATCCGAAAATTTGGGGGTGGGCCTGCAGGTTTGGGGGGGGTCGCGGCGATTTTGGTGGGTGGGGTCAGGAACAAAAGTCGGCTTCAGGTGGGTGGGGTCGTTTGGGGGGGGGTCGAGCCCAAGTTTGGGGGTGGGCAAACCCCCAGACCCCCAGCCCATGTATGGTTCTGACATCCACTTACTAAAATAATCGTAGCGTTCGACCCCATTGACGGATAAACAGCCGGTAGATATGACAATTTGCTGTCGATTAAGCATAAATATAAGAACATTCGACTAAAGCCCAGGACTGCAGCCCACTTAAAACGAAAAATTGGACAAAAATTATCTACACTTAAAACTCTAATCTGCGCAAGCAGTGAGCAGTGAATGCGCATCCCTAGGGAGGCAAGAGGAGGAGGCATGGGATGGGAGTAGAGTGCGAACAATACCTGAAAAACCCAATACCCCAATACCCAATACCCAATACCAAGAATGTATAAGGGAAGAATGTTCCACTGCGCGGCCGGCCGCTTGCAGCAGCGTGGCCATGCGCTGCAACAAAATTTCGGGAGGGTGACCGAAATTCGGTCCCCCTCCCGAACGTTCGGGAGGGCGACCGAATTTCGGTCACCCTCCCGAAAAACTCTTAGGCGCCGTACTGCAAGCGAACCCGATTTTGGCCGCTCGCGAGAGTTTTTAACAAATTCAGCAGAGTTCTCTCTGAAATAATCAGCTGATATCCGGCTCAACAACGGATGGAAACATGTGTTTAACATACTAGCTCTACTAGTATATACTGGCATGTGTTACTGATGACAGAACTAACGCATAAAAAATACACATACGCAGCCAAAATTTGGTGCATTTTCCTTGCTTGCTTCTTTTCTACTATGATTGACTTTACAAGCATGTAGCTCAGATCTAAAAATCAGGAAAGGCTATACGTAGCTTTCAACTGATTAAGTAGAACCTTTTCATTAATAATAATTTGCGTCCATCCACTCGGAGAAAAAGAAACCGCTGTGGAGTATGTCGAAAAAAGACGATACAGACGAGTCTGTGTGTTTACGCAAACTTTCAATTGTATAGCAGCCAGGGATGAGGGGGAAACGGCGTTAAGAAAGGAGGACGAAGACCGCTCAAATCGTGCGATACATTTTCTTTGCAGGCGCAAGAAATAGGTACCAAATATTTTTAGAAGAAACTCGTTTTAGGAGGGAGGATCCCTAGTGGCTGAGTAACAAACAAAATGAAACGTTATTATTGTGTATTTCCCTCAATTTGTTTTAGCTTTCTTGCTTAATCTTCGCTCTCAATAATCGTGATACGACAACGAGCGGCCAGGAGCGGCCAAAATCGGGTTCGATTGCAATACGGCGCCTAAGAGTTTTTCGGGAGGGTGACCGAAATTCGGTCGCCCTCCCGAACGTTCGGGAGGGGGACCGAATTTCGGTCACTCTCCCGAAATTTTGTTGCAGCGCATGGCCACGCTCTGCCAGCGGCCGGCCGCGCAGTGGAACATTCTTCCCTTATGCATTCTTGCCAATACCAATACCTGAGATCCCCAATACCCAATACTAGTGTTCCAACGATATCAAAATTCGTCGATATTCGATATCGATATCGATATCGATATTTTCAGCTCAATATCGATCGATTTCGATATCGATATCGATATTTATAGTAATGCAGGAAAATCTGAGAATTTCAAAGAGAACACTAGGTACTCTTGCTGCTTTTACCAGTCAAGCACTGATGCAATCAGCGATCTGATATCAATTAAGTAGAGAATCGCAGAAAAGGTAGTGGTCCTTCTGAAGCCGTTCAATGAAAAGGTTGACCTCTCACGCCGATGCCCCACCCTCATTAGGCATAAATGAGCTCAGACAGAATAGAGTATTTTAAGTTATTTTAATGACATTTAAGCCAGCAAGCTTGACTTTAGAAAAAATCCGACTTTTACCATCCTTCAACCAACCGCCCAACCCGGTGGTACCCCCTCAGGATTTGCCACCCCTCAGCCAAAATGCTAGCCCATGTCTGCTTCTGCCCTCCTGCTTCAAGTGTGCAGAGTGAGCAGCTCTTCAGTGTTGCTGCAGACATTTAAGAACCTAAGCGTTGCTATCAAAAAGCTGAAATTGATGTTTCTGAGAGCTATCATGCCACAGTTAGGTTCTGATTATACCATCGATTTCTGAGTTGTCCCGAAAAACTGTTTTTTTACTGTTCCAGAGAAATAAACTTGGTGTCAGTTTAGTTTTTTCCTACTTTTCCGCACACAAAAATATCGAAAATATCGATGCGAAATATCGCGATATCGATATCGATATCGATATTGGAAAAAGGGTCGATATATCGAGTTTTCGATATCGATATCGATATATCGTCGGAACCCTACCCAATACCCAATACCCAAATAAAAAACAGTAGCTGAGCCAAAAATTACATTTCAGTGGACAGGTACATTCCAGTTGTGCACACAAGATTCATTGGCACTACGATTAAAATTTTTAAGAGGCCTGGTTGGGCCACTGCCCAAGCAGGGCGAGAAAATTTTTAAAACTACCCTTTCAGAAAGCTTTTAGAAGCCATTTTGGGTGTAAAAATTAGCAGAAATTAACAGTTTTGGTAGTAAATATTTCGTAATTCAGTCATGTTTCTTATTTCCGGCCAATTTTTTTCCTAACTCGGCTAGAAATTGTGTGCACCACCGCAATAGCCATGGGTACGGTACTGGTACATTATGGTGACATTAGAAATGTCACCATTTTTATTTTAGATTAGAACAGAGAAATTATTTACTGGTGTAGCGCTTAGAAAAGCGTTCACTTTAGGAAATTTTACTAACGTTTAGTTGATTTAACGCGAAAACGGCATCCTAAATCAAGTTTTTCGATTTTTTTCAGATAAATTTTTCAGGTCAACATCGATTTTCGTCTATTTTTACCTGTCCCAGTTAGTATTGGGTATTGGGGGGGTAAAAACCCCAATACCCAATACCTGGAAAACACCCCAATACACCCAATACCCAATACCCAATACCAGTTCGCACTCTAGATGGGAGTACACAATCCAAAACGACGACCGAATCTGGTACCGAACGCCTTCTCCAGACATGGACATTATTATTCTACACAACAAAATCTAATTACTGCATGCTTTACCTCAGTCAGATTACGCGTTATTTTTCCCTGGGGCATTCTTTCCAGCTTAACAGCGAATAGTGGACCATTACCCCCGAAAACTGCCTTCACAAATGAAATAGTGATTTTTAGTGTCGTTACTGAAAAAAACTTGCTAAAAACGCATTCCCAGGCGTTTTGGAGCTTTTTGAAATTTGGGACTCTCCGTCTGGGCCAACCCCCCTCGACCTCCCACCTGAGAAAAACCCCCTACCCCCCTCCCCCCATGTCGGGCCGAAGCTGTTGCATGTATGCTTACCATTAAAATACGGTATTTTCGCACGTTTTGTATCTATAACAGCTCATTTCAGAATAATAATCTGTCTCCATTTATGGTACCCCGGGTACTATAAATAGGTATGTACATACATGTAACAGGTCATCCGCCGATGGGGGGAGGGGGGTTGGGGGGGTCGGGCGTCGGCCGGGGGGGGTCTGAGCCAAAATTTTGGGAGGGGGGTAGGTCACTAAAAAACGCTCAAAAATCGAAAAAAACGCAATTTTTGGGCTAAAAATCTAGGCTAATGAAATACAGCTAAAAAGTGCTGTTTCGCAGGTGATTTTGGCAATTTTTGTGTCTGAAATTGTAAAAAAATTGCAAAAATTTACTTGCCAGAAAAATCGGAGGGGGGGTCGGCGAAATCGTCTCGGGGGGGGGGTCTGGCCTAAGTCGGGTGGGGGGCAGACCCCCCTGTTACATGTATGGGTATGTACTATAAACAGCACTATACGGTAGTGACTTGATTTTCAGGAAAATTTCCGATAATTACAGGGATTCCGTCCGACAGATTCCAACGGTATACACGTCTTTTATGTATCCAGCATAAACACAGTAGAACGATCTAAAATCATATTTGTTCCGATTACTTTCAGCTTCAACTTCTAGAGAATGAGTTCTGGATCGTAGATACGTGTTTTTCTTGCTGCGATCTCTCTCAACATGGTCAGCAGGCGTTCCAGAGTTTTCTCCAGGTGTTCACGTGACAATTTTTGCGCTACTAAAATTTTAAACTGTAATTTTTGCAGCTTTATGAGCAACGCCCGCGAGCTTGGGGAACGAACAGAAGCCCAGAACGAGTTTGTGTTTGTATGAAATCAAGTTGCTAATTGGGGCTTCCACTTACAAACCTAAATCACTTACGTTGAGCCGTTCTTTGTTGCACTTTTTCGCTATTTTTTTGATTTACTTCCATTTCTCTTGCCATGTCGAGAGGCAATCGGAACGAAACTGACTCAAGAATCAAGCTACAGGAGGCTAAGAAACCTATCAATAGGAGTGAAGGCCGCATTGCTAATTGCTAGCAGATCATCTAGGCGGTATAGCACAGATCAGTCAGTCAGGCTCGCTTTAATTAAGGCGCGTTCATCGCGTGGTTTTGTTTGTCTTCGTTAGCTAATTAGTCAGCAAAGTTTAACTGAGTCAATACCCCATAAATACCTACCGATGCCAGGTATTATAATAAATACCCATGCCCTATACCAATTATTTTTGGAATACCTAGGTATTTGGGAGTCGGTATTTTTTAGCTAGTTTAGGCAATTTTTATCGCTATCTCATTTCTTTGTAATAACTTGCCATTTTTGCGCATGCATGCAGAAGTCCATTCTATTCACGATATTCCTTCCTAAATGTCGAATCAGGGATGTGAGGTGTGTTTTTTTGGAAAAAACCGGTTTTTCCCTCAGGGTCCTAAAAAACATAAATCGCGGAAAAAACTCAAGCAAAAATAGCTAATTTATGTCATTTTTCTATTAAAAAATGGACTTTTGCGTTGTATAATAGGCTATACTGACTCAAAACTGTTAGAAAAACAACAGAAAAGACCAAATTTGGTATGATAAAACAAAAATGCAAACTGCTGTAAGGAAATTTGCATATAGTGTTTATTGATGGAGCCTGTCAGGTTCTATTTCATGCCAGTTTCGTGATTTATATCTATCTAACACGTGTATTTCTGGTCTGAAAAGACTGAAGAAGGCGCTAGAAAGCGCTAGGAATCATAAGACCAGTCTAGGATACTCAGAACTTGGGCTGGAGTTTTTTTTGCGGTTTAGGAAAGAAACTTATGAGCATACATGTAACAGGGGGGTCGGGGGGGGGTCGGCCCCCCACCCGACTTAGGCCAGACCCCCCCCCGGATGGGGACCCCCCCGAGACGATTTCACCGACCCCCCCCTCCGATTTTTCTGGCAAGTAAATTTTTGAGCAAATTTTTGCAATTTTTTACACTTTCACGCACAAAAATTGCCAAAATCGCCTGCAAATCAGCACTTTTTACCTGTATTTCAGCCCAAATTAGCGATTTTTGGCGATTTTTAGGCCAAAAATTGCGATTTTTCTCGATTTTTGAGCGTTTTTTAGTGCCCCCCCCTCCCCCAAAATTTTGGCTCAGACCCCCCCCCCCCGGCCGGCGCCAGACCCCCCCAACCCCCCTCCCCCCATCGGCGGATGACCTGTTACATGTATGCTTATGAGGCGTTGCAAAAAAAAAATCGGGCAGGGGGCGGCGGATGGAATTTTTTGACCACCCATTTTTATTCGCTGATCTGAACCACTAAAGTGTGGATATTACAAAACCCAGCCGGTTCGGCTGGGGGCCCACCCATTCCGGAGAAATCGGCGCCCAAAGTTGAAAAACCATGCTTTTTCGAGCCCGCCGATTTTTAACCGACTTCCATCTTTGACCGGGTGCCGTAAGCGCATTTTTAAAGTAATCCTCACCAAATCTGGAACATTTATAGAACCAATGACGCTCTTTCATTTGCACCTATCGACGTCGGAGGCGGATTGTAATTGCCGATTTGACAAGCAGTTTTTTGCAGAGATTAGGCCGAAAAACACGTCTTCAGAAATACATATGTTTCACATGCGTGGCATCGAGCTATCCGGCTACAAATTTAACACAAAATAGCCCATGAAATGTGCTTTCGAAAACTGGTTTCAAATTTTTTGGATGTCTTCTAGTTTTGAAGTTATGGCCCTTCAAACTTTAGTGTCACGCACGGCCATTTCCCCTTTTTAGCACGTTAGGTAGTGGCATTTACGGAACTGGACTGTTTCGAAGGCATTGTCGATAAAGCGTTGTATTAATATAATATAACATTGTAAATTCAGTCCCGACACATGTGCAATTGTTATGGATGCTTTCTTTAATCATGCCTAGCTGCAGTTCTGGATGGTAGTGGTACTGCTGGAAATCTCACCATATACCGGTACATCTCACATTTCGACTATGACATAAACAGTGCTTCAGATATACATGTAGAACCAATAAGATATAAGGTAATAGAGCTGAACAATAGCTCAAGAATGTCGCAAGATTTTGGTTACTACATGCGCTAGTTAAGCAACAGCTACAGTATTGCAGAGTTTCACTAATAGAGATAGTCATAGTTTCTAGAAATTACTCATTCTGAAAAGCCAGAATTGCGTAAAAAGTCATACCATTAGAGATTCTGAACATTGTGCATCACACAAAGGAGCACTAACCTATCATAACAGCTAAGCTTATGCTGAATTTGTTTATCACATTTTTTGCTGAATGAGTAAACATAGTAGATGCAAATGGCAGTTCGACGAGCCAGCGCAAGAATCCAAAACAGTTTGCATGGCTACTGTTGCAAAGCACAAGGAGATAAGGAGAAACATCTGAATGGGCCGGAAAAATCCGGAGGGAGGTATGGAGACCTCAGGGGGGGGGGGGGGGTCCCCCGAAAAAATGCCAAAAAACGCCTATTTTGCCTTAAATAAGCGAAAATTTCCTCCCTCCGGGAGGGGGGTGGGGGAGGTATGGTCAGCCGAGGAGGAGGGGTATACCCCCCTTACTCCCCCGGCCCATGTATGCAACAGTTTAACATTTCCGACAAAATGCCAGATACCTGCATTTTGTGAATGCCTATACCCAAACCTGATACCTGATTCTGTTTTCGAAGTACCGGTACCTGTACCTGTTCTATAATCAGGTACTTTCTCAACCAACACCTGAGCAGAGTAGTTAAATAATTCATGAGATTCAGGCCAGCGCGGCAAGTTTTGACTGAATAAACTAGAAGTATGTAATAAAACTGTGCCAAAATTCGCTAAATTAAAAGGCAAAACAACAGCAATCATATATGTACCGGAAAAATCCATAGGGGGGCTTGGAGGACATCTCAGGAATCGGTCCCAAAAACTTCCAAAAATCACCTATTTTGCCTTTAAAAAGAAAAAAATCGGTGAAGGGGAATGACCGACTGAGGGGGGGAATGTATACCCGCTGCCTGGCCCATTTATGACAGCAATAAT